>JAJPUD010020771.1:0-24101 GCA_023553655.1 Myrmecobius fasciatus | reverse complement strand
ACTAGAAAAGTTAGGTATGATAGATCTTTGGAGAAAATTGAATGGAGTACACTTTCTTCTCGGCAGTTCATGGAAATTTGTTAGGGCCTTGCTGAAGCCTTGTTGAGGCCTAGCCTGAGAAAATAAGAAAATACCAAGCTGGGTTAGTGCAGGGTCAACTTATCAGGTTGATGGATAGCAACATGGAATAGAATGGGCACAAGCAGGACTTGTGTTGCCACTTACAGACTCTATTGTGCAAGTACTCAGGGGCTGTTTTCCATCAAACTGAAACTACGAATGGGTGGAACAGCAAATTACAGACATAATTACTAATTTTATCCAAGAGAATTACAATAATGAGACAACATACCAAAATTTGTGGGATGCAGCCAAAGTGGTAATAAAGGAAAATTTTATATCTCTAGATGCTTGTTTGCATAAAAGAGAGAAAGAGAAGGTCAATGAATTGGGCTTGCAACTAAAAAAGCTAGAAAAAGGAAAAATTAAAAATGACAAATCAAATACCAAACTTGAAATTCTAAAAATAAAAAGAGAGATTAATGAAATTGAAAGTAAAAAAAAAACTATTGAATTGTGAAATAAAACTGAGTTGGTTTTATAAAAAATCCCAACAAAATAGATAAATCTTTAATTAGTTTGATTAGAAAAAGGAAAGAGGAAAATAAAATTGCTAGACATTAATTAAAAGAGACAACTTTCCACCAATGAAGAGGAAATTAGAGCAATAATTAGGAATTATTTTGCCCAACTTTGTCAATAAATTTGATAACAAGTGAAATGGAGGAATACCTGCATATAGATTGCCAGATTAACAGAAGAGGAAATAAATTATTTAATAATCCCAATTTAGAAAAAGAAATAAAACAAGGTATTAATCAGCTTCCTAAGAAAATCTCCAGGGTCAGATAGAGTTACATGTGAATTCTACCAGACATTAAAAGAACAATTAATTTCAATAATATATAAAGTATTTGAAAAAATAGGGAAAGAAAGACTCCTTTTATGATTCAGACATGATACTGACACCTAAACCAGGTATGGCAAAAACAGAGAAAGAAAATTATAAACCAATTTCCCTAATGAATATTGATGCAAAAATCTTGAATAAAATATTAGCAAAGCGATTACAGAAAGTCATCAATAGGATAATACACCATTAGCAAGTAGGGTTTATATCAGGAATGCAGGGCTGGTTCAATATTGGGAAAACTATTGGAATTATTGAGTGTATAAATAAGCAAATTAACACAAACCATATGATTATCTCAATAGATGCAGAAAAAACATTTAATAAAATCCAACATCCATTCTTATTAAAAACATTAGAGAATATAGAAATAAGTGGAATTTTCCTTAAAATGATCAGTAGCATCTATTTAAAACCATCAGCAAGCATCATATGTAATGGGGATAAAATGAAACCATTCCCAATAAGATCAGGGGTGAAACAAGGTTGCCCACTATTACCATTACTATTCAATATTGTATTAGAAATGCTTACTTTGGCAATAAGAGAAGAAAAAGAGATTAAAGGAATTAGAGAAGGTAGTGAGGAAACCAAATTATAACACCTTGCAGATGACATGATGGTATACTTAGAGAACCCTAGAGAATCAACTAAAAACTATTAAAAATAATTCACAACTTTAGCAAAGTTGCAGGATACAAAATACATCCACATAAATCATCAGCATTTTTATACATCACTAAAAATCCAACAGCAAGAGATACAAAGAGAAATTCCATTTAAAGTAATTGTTGACAGGATAAAATATTTGGTAATCTAACTGCCAAGGGAAAGTCAGGAGCTATATGAGCAAAATTACAAAACACTTTCCACACAAATAAAGTCCTATCTAAACAGAGCAAAATTCCTAAAAAATATTAAATGTTCTTGGTTAGGTTGAGCAAAAATAACAAAGATGACAATACTGCCTAAACTAATCTATTTATTTAATACTATACCAATCAAACTCCAAAGAAATTATTTTATTAACCTAGAAAAAATAACAACAAAATTCATTTGGAAGAACAAAAGGTCAAGAATTTCAAGGAAATTAATGGAAAAAAAGCAAATGAAGATGGTCTAGCTGTACCAGAGCTAAAATTATATTATAAGGCAGTGGTCAACAAAACCATTTGGTACTGGCTAAAAAAAAACAGAGTAGTTGATCAGTGGAATAGGTTAGGATCACAGGACAAAATAGTCAATAACTATAGTAATCTAGTGTTTGATAAACCCAAAGACCCCAGGTTTTAGGATAGGAACTCTTTATTTGACAAAAACTACTGGGAAATTTAGAAGCTAATATGGGAGAAACTAGGCGTTGACCCACACTTAACACGATATACCAAAGAAATTAGAAGAACATAGGATAGTTTACCTCTCAGATCTGTGGAGGAGAAAGGAATTTGTGACCAAAGAAGAATTAGAGATTATTATTAATCACAAAATAGATAATTTTGATTATGTCAAGTTAAAAAGTTTTTGTACAACCAAAACTAATGCAGACAAGATTTGAAGGGGAGCAATAAATTAGGAAAATATTTTTACATTCAAAAGTTCTGATAAAGGCCTCATTTCTAAAATATATAAGGAATTAATTCAAATTTATAAGAATTCAAGCCATTCTCCAATTGATAAATGGTCAAAGGATAGGAGTAGACAATTTTCAGAAGAAATTGAAACCGTTTCTAGTCATATGAAAAAGTGCTCCAAATCACTATTGATCAGAGAAATGCAAATTAAGACAACTCTGAGGTACCACTACACCCCTGTCAGATTGGCTAAGATGATAGGAAAAGAAAATGACGAATGTTGGAGGGGATGTGGGAAAACTGGAATCCTGATACATTGGTGTTAGAACTGTGAATGGATCTGACCATTCTGGAAAGCAATTTGGAATTAAGCTCAAAAAGTTATCAAACTGTTCATAACCTTTGACCCAGCAGTGTTTCTATTGGGCTTATATCCCAAAGAGATCTTAGAGGAGGGAAAGGGCCCCACATGTGCAAGAATGTTTGTGTCAGCCCTTTTTGTAGTGGCTAGAAAATGGAAACTGAATGGATGCCCATCAATTGGAGAGTGGCTGAATAAATTATGGTATATGAATGTTATGGAATATTATTGTTCTGTGAGAAACAACAAGCAGAACAATTTCAGAGAGGCCTGGAGAGACTTACATGAATTGATGCTAAGTGAAATGAGCAGAACCAGGAGATCATTGTACATGGCAAAAAGATTCTACAATGATCATTTCTGATGGACATGGCTATCTTCAACAATGAAATGATTCAAAGCAGTTTCAATTGTTCAGTGATGAAGAAAGAAATCTACATCCAGAGAAAGGACTGTGGGAACTGTGGTTCACAACATAGCATTTTCACTCTTTTTTTGTTGTTGTTGTTTGATTGTATCTTATTTTGCTTCTCTTTTTTTTTTCTTTTGTGGCATGATAATTGTATAAATATATATGCATAAACTGTATTTAACATATATTTCTACCATGTTTACCATGTATTGGACTACTTGTCATGTATGGGATGATGGGGGAGGTGGTGAAAACTGAAACATAAGGTTTTTCAAGGAATAATGTTGAAGAATTAATTGTCTACCCATATGTTCTGAAAAATAAAAAGTTTTAATAAAAAAGATGTGATTTTTCCCTCTGAGTACTACATTAGTTAAATTCCAGAAAATGTTATTTCATCATAATTTCCTTTTACACAGTTCTGCTTTTTATGATTCTTTCTTTGATCTGCTTATCACTCAAATTTTACTGATTCTCTTTCAGTCTTTATCTCTTTTTTGGTACCTGAACTAGGTTTTATTTTAGTGAATTATGATATAGAAAAAGATGGATTAGCTATTTATGCTGCTTTATATATGATTGCACTATTTCTCTGCCTGGGTAAAAATAATGTTTTAATAATAACTTTTTATTTTCAAAATACATGCAAAGATAGTTTTCAACATTCACCCTTGCAAAACCATGTGGTCTGAAATTTTCTCCCTTTGTTATACCCTCTCCTTGATAGCCAGTAATCCAATATATGTTAAATATGTGCAGTTCTTCTATGCATATTTATCCATATTTATCTATCCATATTTATCATACTGCACAAGAAAAATCAGATTTTAAAAAATTATAAAAAAGCAAACAAAAAAAGGTGAAAATACTATGTTATTCTCAGGTATCACTACATATCTCTCAGATTGGCCTCTCAGATAATGATGAATGTTGGAGGGGATGTGGGAAAACTGGGAAGCTGATACATTGTTGGTGGAATTGTGAGATGAACCAACTATTCTGGAGAGCAATTTGGAACTATGTCCAAAGGGCTATCAAACTGTGGATACCCTTTGATCCAGCAGAGTATCTAAAGGGCATGTATCCTAAAGAGATCATAATGGAGGAAAAGGGACCCATATGTGCAAAAATGTTTGTGGTAACCCTTTTTGTAGCAGCAAGAAACTAAAAACTGAGTGGGTGCCCATTAGTTGAAGAATGGCTAAATAAGTTATGCTATGTGAATGTTATAGAATATTATTGTTCTATGAGAAATGATCAGTAGGATGATTTCAGAAAGGTCTGGAGAGACTTAAATGAACTGATGCTGAGTGAAATATGCAAAAGCAGGAGATCATTATACAGGGCAACAGCAAGATTATATGATAATCAGTTCTGATGGATATTACTCTCTTTAACAATGAGATGATTCAGGTCAGTTCCTGTGGTCTTGTGAAGAAGAGAGCTATCTGCACTCAGAGAGAGGAATGTGTGAACTGAGTGAATCACAACCTAGTATTTTTCACACTTTGTTGTAGTTTGCTTGAATTTTTTCTTTCTCATTTGTTCATTTTTGATCTGATTTTTCTTGTGCAGCATGACATTTGTGGAAATATATATATATATATATATATATATATATATTGCATATGTTTAACATATATTAGATTACTTGCCATTTAGGGAAGAGGGTGAAGGGAAGGAAGGGGAAAATTGAAACACAAGGTTTTGCAAAAGTGAAAGTTGAAAACTATCCATGCATATATTTTGAAAATAAAAAGTTTTTAATAAAAAAGGAAAAAAATACTATTGTGAGATCCACATTCAGTCTCCAGAGTCCTCTTTCTAGATGCAGATTGTTCTCTCCATCACAAGTCTGTTGAAATTGCCTTGAATCATCTCATGGTTGAAAACAGTCAAATTTATCAGAGTTGTTCATCATGTAATCTTGCTGCTGTGTAGAATGTTCTCTTGGTTTTACTCACTTGATCAATTCATGTAAATCTCTCCAAGCCTTTCTGAAAACATTCTGTTGATCCTTTCTTATAGACCAATAATATTCCATAATTTTCATATACCATTTCTTATTCAGCCATTTCCCAACTGATGGGTATCCAAATAGTCATATTCTTTTATGTTTCCATTTATAAGATACCATAAATATTTTAGCTGTAGTTTTGTCAGCAATTTATTCTGGTCTATATTTTTTGTTTGTCCCATTAGTAGAACTATTTAATATTTAATTAATATTTAATAGACCAAACTGAGCGAGAGAAAAATTCAAGTCTTCTGTCACTATTGTGTTACTGCCTATTTCTTCTTAAAGCTCATTTTTTTATTATTTTGGATAATAGGTTATGTGGAGCACAATAATTTTTTATTTATATTGATTTGTTGTCTTTGTCTCCTTTGAGTATAATATAATTTACAACTATATATTATTCTTGTTTGGGCCACACTTGAAAATCATAAAAATCACTTTCATCCTGACACCTTGGATGTAAAATTCCTCACCATCTGTACATGATAAAATAGGTAATAAGTGTCAAATGTGAGATGTAAATCCAGGTTTTCCTAATTTCCAGTCCAATACTTTAGCCATTATATCAAATTCACTAGTCCTTAACTAATGTGAAATTTTGTTGGTCTAGGTACTCTCTTCAACAATATAGATCATAACTTTTTTAATAAATAATATTTAAGAGTTGCTGAGGCTGAAAATTCTTCCTTCTCAAGCTAATTCCTCTTTAAACTTATGTAAGGTGGACCTGAATCCACATTTAAAATTTTCCTAGCTTGCTAGAAGCGATAAGAGCCTATCTGCAGGTGGCATAACATTTTTCAAATCCCAAGTCACTTCTAGAGAATAAAATTACAACTGACTACAGTTTCAGAGGAGATAAATTCATGATGTTGTTTTCTTTTCTTTTGTTTTTGTTTAAACTTGTGATATCATCAAGCATAGTTAATGAACTCTCTAAGAGTTCATATGCACATTACTTTGAAACTTATGGTCTTAGAGATTTATTACTTAGAACATTTTTACAATAAAAAACTGTCTAGAGTTACATATTTTCTGATTTTTTCTAATTTATTTTGTATATTATATATATTGTTTGTACATGTTTGCTTTCATATTTTCTTCCCCACTAGATTGTAAGCAATATGAGAAATATATAACATGAAATATGGCAGAAATATGTTTACATGATTGTACATGTATAACCTTTATCAGATTATTTGCCATCTTGGGGAGAGAGGGAAGGAGAAATAACTTGAACTCAAAATCTTATAAAAATGAATGTTGAAAACTATACATGTTATTGGAAAAATAAATACTATTTACAAAAAACCTTAGAATCCTATATATGTGTTTATAAATTCTAAATATTATTTATATACTGTTTTAAATGTTACATAGATAGATAAGCAGATAGACAGACAGACAGACGGACAGACAGAAAGACAGATAGATAGATACTATTTCTACACCTCTCACTCTATGCCAGGTATTGTGCTAAGCACTTTATAATTATTATCTCATTTGATCCTCACAATAACCCTGGGATTTAGTTATTATTACTTTTCCCATTTATAATGTAGAAAATCAAAACAAAGAGAAGTTAAATTACAGAGTCACAGAGCTGCTAAATGTTAGAGGTCATTATTTATATTATACTGTTGACAACAAGGATTGTCTTTTTTTCTCCTTCTTTGTAACTTAGCTTAGCACAGTCCCTATCATATTTATGTGGTTCAGCCATTCAATCATGCCTGACTCTTCATGATCTTATTTAGTGTTTTCTTGGCAAAGATACTGGAGTGGTTTGTCATTTCCTTCTTCAATGGATTAACGTAAAAGGAATTTAAGTGACTTACCTAAGGTCAAACAGCTAATAAGTATTTGAGTTTGGATTGAATTTAAATTCTCCTGACTCCAGGCCTGGCAATCTATCCACTGAACCATCTGGTTGTGTTTGCTTAGCATATGGTAAGGGCTTAGCAAGTATTTATTGACTGACTGATCAAGACCAGTGTAAGGGCAGATTTCCTTAGATTGAGTCTTTTCATATTAACTTCATATATACACATATTACACACATGTAAAATAAAGTAGTAAGAGGCATAATGACATAATCAATAGACAGCTAGAATGTCTTTTTGTATGTATGTGCATAGACATATACATAAAAATAAAAAAGTTATGGATAAAGTACTGAACCTGGAGTAGGGAAGATCTGAAATAAACTATGTTTATAAATATGAATGGGAAATTATATTTTAATTATACATTATATTTAATGGTTACAAAGGGGGGATAATAGCAATTATATCCCAGGGTTATTGTGAGGATAAAATGAGATAATAAGTATAACGTGTTTGGCACAGTACCTGGTATATAATGAAAACTATAGAAATAGTATCGATCCATCTATCTATCTCACTATCCATCTATCTAAGTATCTAGCTTTTAAAATAATAGCATATAAATAATTTTCAGAATTTATAAATGTATATATAGAAAGATTCTGAAGTATGAGTTTTTTAAAATAGTTTTTTTTCCAAATGCATGTACAGTTTTCAAAATTTGTTTTGTATAAGACTTTGGGTTCCAAATTATTTCTCCTTCCCTCCTTCCCCAAGATGCCAAGTAATCTGATATAGGTTATACATGTGCAATTATATAAATATTTCCCATTTGTCATATTATGAGAGAAGAAACAGAACAAAAAGGGAAATATGTGACACTCTTTCAAAATAAAACAAAACAAAACAAAAGCAAAAAAAGTCTGATCTGAAGACTATATAGTTCTTTATCTGGATATAGATATCATTTTCCAACATGGATGTTTTGGAAGTGTCTTAAGTCATTGTATTACTAAGAAGAAACAGATAGATAGTTTATCATTACATCATGTTGCTGTTACCATGCACAAAGTTTTTCTGGTTTTGCTCACTTCACTCAGTTTTATTTCATGTAAGTTTTTAAAGGTTTTTCTGAAATCCACTTGCTCATCATTTTTATAGCAAAATATTATTCCATTACATTCATTTACTATTTGTTTAGTCATTCCCCAAGTGACAGATATTCATTCAATTTAAAATTCTCTGCCACTACAAACAGAGCTGCTATAAATATTTTTTATGTCTTTCCCTCTATTTTATGATAAATACTCCCATATTTTATGAGATAAAGACCTATAAGTGGTATTATTGGATCAAAGGATATGGGCAGTTTGATTGTCCTTTGGGCATAGTTCCAAATTTCTATAAAACACGAATTCTTAATTTGAGGTCTGTAATCTCTCTCTCTCTCTTTCTTCTCTCTCTCTCTCTCTCTCTCTCTCTCTCTCTCTCTCTCTCTCTCTCTCTCCCCCCCCTCCGTCTGTCTCTCTCTGCTTGTCTATCTTCTGTCTCTCTGTATCTTTCTCACTCTTTCTCTGTCTACCTATCTCATATATATTTTTCAAGAAAATTTGGTTATTTTATAATACTATTTTATTTTATATATTTAAAATTATGCTGAGAATAGATTCATAGGATTCACTAGACTTTCAAAATAGTCCATGTCACACACACATACACAAAAAGTTGACTCTCCTTCTAACTTAATTGTGTATGTATGCATTGCTATGTGTATATTTGAATAAGTTTGTATATGTGTAACTGTGAAAGTTTTTGCTAGTCTAATATCAGATAGTCTTAGTCACCAAAACACATTTAAACCTGAGTTGGAACTTTTCTCAAAATACTTTTCATACTGACTGAAATCAACAAGAATTAGTCATACTGCTGCTATTCCCCAAATCCTAACTGCTTGAATTTGCTGTCACAGGCTCAAACTGTATCTTAAATAACTAAGGTCTGACCTATATGTGAAGCCTCCTAGCAATAGAATATAATTGTACAGTATGCAATGACATTTTTGTTAAGTAACAAAACTTTATTGTTGTTTCGCCAGGTTGAAAGGGCTTCTAAACAGCTATCCTTTTTGGTTTCATGGTATGTTCAACCACTTCTATTCTCCCACCTCCCCCCAAAAAAGTCACAGTTTTTCTTTATTTTTTTATTAAAGCTTTTTATTTGCATAACATATGTATGGGTAGCTCCTTAGCATTGATCTTTACACAGCTTTCCCTTACAAATTTTTCCCCCAGTTCCCTCCCCTCCCCTAGAAGGCAGGAAGTCCACTACATGGCAATTATGTTAAAATACTTGACAAGTTGAATATATGTATACATATTTCCATACTTATCATTGTTGTGCAAGAAAAACTGTATCTACAAGAAAAAAAATCAGAGAAAAGAAATACAATTCAAGCAAACACCAATAGAGAGCATGAAAATGTTATGTTGTGGTCCACATTTCATATCCCTCTCTGTGGATGTATATGGCTTTCTTCACTGAACAATTGGAACTGGTTTGAGACATTTGATTGTTGCAGAGAGCCATGTCCATCAGAATTGATTATCATGGAGTATTGTTGTTGCCATGTATAATGATCTCCTGGTTCTGCTCATTTAACTCAGTATAAGTTCATGCAAGTCTCTCCAGTCTTCTCTGAAATTGTCCTGCTGGTCGTTTCTCACAGAACAATAATATTCCATAACATTCATATATCATAATTTATTCAGCCACTCTCCAATTGATGGGCATGCATTCAGTTTCTAGTTTCTAGCCACTACAAAAAGGGCTGCCACAAACATTCTTGTACATGTGGGGCCCTTTCCCTCCTCTAAGATCTCTTTGGGATAGAAGCCCAATAAAAACACTGATGAGTCAAAGGGTATGCACAGATTGATAACTTTTTGAGCATAGCTCCAAATTGCTTTCCAGAATGGTTTGATCTGTTCACAGTTCCACCAACAATGTATTAGTGTCCCAGGTTTCCCACATCCCCTCCAGCATTCATCATTATCTTTTCCTGTCATTTTAGCCAATCTGACAGGTGTGTAGTGGTACCTCAGAGTTGTCTTAATTTGCATTTCTCTGATCAATAGTGATTTAGAGCAACTTTTCATATGACTAGAGATGGCTTTAATTTCATCATCTGAAAATTGTCTGTTCATATCCCTTGACCACTTATCTATTGAAAAGTGGCTTGAATTCTTATAAAGATGAGACAATTCTCTATATATGTTAGAAATGAGGCCTTTATCAGAACCATTAAATGTAAAGATGATTTCCCAATTTGATGATTCCCTCCTAATTTTGTATGCATTAGTTTTGTTTGTATAGAAACTTTTTAACTTAATATAATCAAAATTATCTATCTGATGTTCAATCAAAAGTTCCAGATCTTCTTTGGACATAAATTTATTCCATCTCCACAGATCTGAGAGGTAAACTATATTATGTTCCTCTAATTTGCTTAAAATATCATTCTTTATATCTAGGTCATGAACCCATTTAGATCTTATCTTGGTATGTGTGGGTCCCTTCCTAATTTCTTCCACACTAGTTTCCAATTTTCCCAGCAGTTTTTGCTGAATAGTGAGTACTTATCCCAAAAGCTGGGGTCTTTGGGTTTATCAAACACTAAATTGTTAAGGTTATTGCCTAGATTGTCCTGATAACCTATCCTGTGCCATTGATCGACTACTCTATTTCTTAGCCAGTACCAAATGGTTTTGATGACCACTGCTTTATAATATAGTTTTAGATCTGTTACAGCAAGGCCACTTTCATCTGCCTTTTTTTTCATTAATTCCCTTGAAATTCTTGACCTTTTTTTCTTCCAAATGAACTTTGCTACTATTTTTTTTCTAGATCTGTAAAATAATTTCTTGGGAGTTTGATTGGTATGGAACTAAATAGGTAGATTAGTTTGGGTAGTATTGTCATTTTTATTATATTCGCTTGGCCTACCTATGCGCACTTAATGTTTTCCAACTGATTAGGCCTAATTTTATTTGTGTGGCAAGTGTTTTGTAATTTAGTTCGTATAGTTCCTGACTTTTCCTTGGCATATTGATTCCCAAATATGTTATACTATAATCCATTATTTTGAATGGAATTTCTTTTTGTATCTCTTGCTGCTGAACTTTGTTGATAATATATAAAAATTCTGATGATTTATGGTGATTTATTTTGTATCCTGCAACTTTGCTAAAGTTGTGAATTGTTTCTAGTAGTTTTTTATTTGAATCTCTAGGGTTCTCTAAGTATACCATCATATCATCTGCAAAGAGTGATAATTTGGTTTCTTCATTACCTACTCTAATTCCTTTTATCTCTTTTTCTTCTCTTATTGCCAAAGCTAACACTTCTAATAGAATATTAAATAGTAATGGTGACAGTGGGCAGCCTTGTTTAACTCCTGATCTTATTGGGAATGGTTCTAATTTGTCTCCATTACATATGATGCTTGCTGATGGTTTTAAGTAGATGCTACTAATCATTTTAAGGAAAAGCCCATTTATTCCTATACTCTCTAGTGTTTTTAATATGAATGGGTGTTGGATTTTATCAAATGTTTTTTCTGCATCTATTGAGATAATCATATAGCTTTTGTTAATTTGGCTATTAATATTATTGATTATGCTGATAGTTTTCCTGATATTGAACCAGCCCTGCATTCCTGGTATAATCCTACTTGGTCATAGTGTACTATCCTGGGGATGACTTTCTGTAATCTCATTGCTAATATCTTATTTAAAATTATTGTATCAATATTCATTAGGGAAATTGGTCTATAGTTTTCTTTCTCAGTTTTCTCCCTACCTGGTTTAGCTATCACCACCATATCGGTATCATAGAAGGAATTTGGCAGTATACCTTCTGTCCCTATTTTTTCAAATAGTTTGTATAGTAGTGGAATTAATTGTTCTTTGAATTTTGGTAGAATTCACATGTAAATCCATATGGCCCTGGTGATTTTTTCTTAGGGAGTTGATTAATAGCTTGTTTTATTTCTTTTTCTAATATGGGGCTACTTAAATAATTTATTTCCTCTTCTGTTAACCTGGGCAATCTACATTTTTGTAGATATTCCTCCATTTCATTTAGATTATCAAACTTACTGGCATAACTTTTTTTTCATATAGACTTAAGGTGTATATATATATATATATGTGTGTGTGTGTGTATATATGTGTGTGTGTGTGTGTGTGTGATAGGGTTAGTAACTTATCCCTTATACTTATTAATTGGAATATGATTTGCTACTATGATAAATATCACTTTCATTTTTCTTCATAAAGCAAATGAATTCTATTGTTTCATTTGGTATTCCTAAGGGGACAATATAACGTTCCATTGAAATATGTAGGATCTATCAATTCCTTTTACATTTCTCATTGTGAATTGCATGGTTCTCTACAATTATTTCAGTAGAATATGTACTCCTGTGTATATGCCAAGTTAATCATCAGTTTGTTGGTTTGGGAGTCACTATCCTCAAAATGCAACCTAACAAGCAATACAACAGTTAAGAATTCAATTGGTAGAAGGAATGTGTGGTGCAGTGGAAAGAACACTGGATTCAGGTATCTGAACTCAAATGCTGCTTTTATTATTTGTATCTTCTTATCAGGATGACCTTGAACAAATCATTTAACTTCCCTGAATCTCTTCCTAGAAAATGAATGTGTCAGACTAACTGGTCTGTGAGATGCCTCAAATGAACAAGAAAAATTCAGAATTCTTCAAAGTGTCAAATAATTTGGATATTTTAGTTTCTTTTCGTTCTGGAACATAGAGCATTTTTTCTTAACCTTGAATCTGTAGATCCCTAATGATTTCAAGCAGTCTGAAAAATGAGAGAGGAAAAATACATCTCTACTTTCAGAACCTTTGGTTTCCATTTATTTTATGTATTCTCAAATATAATTCAAAGAAGGGATCCATACTACCAAAGGGATCCATCTCACACACACACACACACACACACACACACACACACAAATGAAGAATTCTGACAGAAAGCAAGGAGAAGCTTTGTCCTTAAGTGTTAACTCACATAAGCTTTGAACATAAGTAGAACATAAGTTACTTGATAGCAGAGACTGGTTCCTTTGCATGTGTATGTTTTTATATCCCCAGCATTTAGTAGCGTTCCTGGAAAAGTCGGTGTTAAGTATGATGTGCAATAGGATTAATGAATCATTGGCTTCATGATTAATAATGATAGTCACATATTTTTAAATAAAATTTATTAATGCCTTTTTATATTAACAGAATTTTCCCCACCTCCCTTTCCTCTCCCAGAACACCCCACAACATAAAAAATAATATTAAAAAAATGAAAAACTGACCAATACATCACAAATTTAAAGAAAAAAAAGAAAACATGTTCAATTCACTCATGAATCTCTTTCAACTTCAAGAAGGGTGAGAGATGGATATCTTTTCTTACTCCATTCTGCACCCATTTATAAAGATTTGTCTATACTTCTCTGTATTATATTTATGTTTTATTGAAATATGGCAATATTCTAATACATTGATGTACCACACTTTTGAAATTTAACAAAAAAACAATTCATACTCAGAGATCACAACAGGGATACAGAGAGTTACCTGAATCTATAATCCTTTTATTTTTTAAAAGAAAATTGAATGTTCTGGATTCCAACTTATTGTATTAAGAAATTCTTTCTCAGATGTCTTTAGAAATGGTTTTCATTCTCCATCTCTAAAGTCATATGATCTGGTTAACCATATGAGCTCTGTTTGTTGCAAGGGTTATTCCCCAAATATGGGGAATACATTTATCTACATCATTAAAAAAGAAGAGGAAGAAAAGAAAGAAAGGAAGGAAGAAAGAAAGAAAGGAAGAAAGGATGGAAGGAAGGACAGAAAGAAGGAAGGAAGGAAGGAAGGAAGGAAGGAAGGAAGGAAGGAAGGAAGGAAGGAAGGAAGGAAGGAAGGAAGGAAGAATTAAAGAGAGAAAAAACTTTAACCCAGTACCTACTTTTTCTGAGGGAGAACAGAATGGCTAGACTCCAACCTCCTGATTCCTCTATTGATTGGAAATAATGTTCCTTAAAGAAGGGAAGAAAATCTTCCTTGGGGGAAGAAAAGATTAGGCTATCAGCACACATAAATATGTGTATACATACATAAATATCAATGTTGATATCTATTCTTTTGAATAATATTGTTAGTCAAGGGGATGTGGTTTTCAAATTCAATCTAATATCTGATCATTGTTTCAGTAATGGAAAAGCAGGAATCCCAAGCTCTATATCCAAAACTTGACTGCCTTCCCACCAAACAGCAGTTTCACAATGAATAAACATAACAAAAAAAATTATCCAAATTAGCAAACTAAAAACAAAGTATACATAAAAGAATATTTATTAGAAAATGCAGAGTGAAGAAACTTTTCTGTAATATTGAGGTAACTCACCTCAGTCAAAGGAGAATTCTACATCCCATCGAAGGGAAGTTCCTCAAAGTCTCTAGAGTAGCACATTGACAATAGGGATGCGATAGGAAATGTTAACTCCCATTATGCTGTCTTCTTTGCAAAATCTGAACTTAAGCTCTATATTTTCTTCTTATACTGACAACCATTTATCTGCATTTCATGCAGATGAAGGACATTTTTTATCAATAAAGTGAGAATCCCAAAGTGTTGGACTTGGGCCTGGAGATCTGTGTAAAAAAAAAAAAAAGCAAAGAATGTTTTTAAATCATTGAAAGCATATAGAATTAAGTAATTTTGAATACAAAACAGGTTGTTTTTTCTTGTTGTGGTTTGTTTGTTTGGTTTTTGGTTTTTTGAGTTTTTTCAGTACTCACTTTTTATAAGATTTGTATTCCATTTCTCCTTCTTATAGATGGGGGGTTTACCTTCCTATCAGCAAGTGTTGTTATCTACCTCTTTAGTTTTTTTCTAACATCTTAAATATCATCTGGCTAAGTGTTTGATGATGAGCTGTTCTAAATTTACCTAGGGTAGTCCTTCATTGAAAATCATATAACTTTTTCCTGCTGCCCTACTATCTTTCCAGCTTGGAATAACTTCACAGAACTTATATTCTCCTGGTACAGCCCTCAATAACTGGCAATGAACCCCCAAGACGTTGAGGAATCAGAATATAAATGGTTAATGTTTCCCTGAAGTCAGTGTTCCAGGTGTCATGGGATTGTCTTGCTACCCTTCAGGTTGCTGACAGAGTTGATAAAAATAAATTTCTTGTAAACCTATTAGTCAGTTTACTTCAGAATTATCTCTAAATTTAATGGGATTCATCATATCACTTGAAGATTTTGATGACATACCTAAAAGGCAAACATTTAAAAAAATCACACACATAAAATTTTTTCAATGGTATTTGAATTGTTAAATTTTAGATTAGAGAGAAAAATTTTTTAAAAGGACATTCTACCTTTGGGAAATGGTGTTGCATTTTTCTCTCTCAATTGCCATCACCATACTAATATATGCAAATAAAATCAGAGTTTTAGTAGCCATGGCACTTCCAAAGGTTACATTCTTTTAATTAAAACTAAGCAATTAACTTGAAAATTTTCTTCTTTCCCTTCTCTCCAGAAGCATTATTATTCAAGTATTACCTGACACATTTCCCTTTCCTTTTTGTGAGATATGAAATAATTAACAGTGAAGGCTTTATTTCTTTCTGCTATTAATTGTAATCTTTTAATACAGTTAATTTCAAATCATAGCATTTTTAAATTTTAGCCTAATAAGAACATGAATGTGGTAACAATATTAAAATAAATCAAATTATTCTATGTCATTTTCACATCATAGCTCTTATATTGTTGATTGATGTAATGAGAAAACTAAAAATAACCACATATTCCAGCTTACTTTTACTTTATAAGTGGTTTGTTAAAGCAACCATATGGCCCAAAGAATGGGATTTGATTTACGTGGCTTTCCTCTGCCTCCAGATCATCATTATTATACTGCAATTGGGTTTAAATTAAAATAATGTAGGTTTGATATTGGAAGGATTTTATTTTTTAATAAAATATTAAATTATGTGTGGGTGGCAAATGCTTGTATTTTAAACTACTAAACTACTTTTTGCTTAAGATGTTATGGGCAATAGGTCTTTTTGTGTATTGATGGAAATGAATAATCCCCAAACCCCAACACTTGTATTCTAATTTTCCCCCCAGCAGGTACAGCAGCTTGTCCTTTCACAGTATCTTCTTCCTACCAAGCATTTACTTTGAACTAACCTATCTGTTCTCTAATGACTTGGCTTTCAGAATGAAATAAATGTGGCTTTTAGGTAAAAATTATCTTTGTAGGGTTTGATGTAACCAATTATCAACTTATGGAAATCCAATAATCTAGCATTTCACCTTTTTACTTGTTCCCCATACCTCATAGACCAGAATGTCCTAAGTCTCTACTGAATGTTCATTTTTGTAATGATATTCACAAAAATCTTGGCTAATTTGTGCAAAGGACTGAATCCAGAAATATGACATTCATCAGGGATGAAAGAAAAGTCATGCAATTAATTTAGAACAAATTGTATTAAAATAAGCAAAAACTAACAACTATAGTTCATATTTAATAAGATTTGGGGCTTCTAGTAAAATAAATGCTTGATATAAACTGCAATATGTGTGTGGGGAGGGCAGAGAAAATAATTAATGAGATAATAGATTACATTAAGAGAAATAAAATAACCAGAATGGTAAAGATCATATAGAATACAGTTCATACTAATTAATCATATTATCTACAAAGCATTTCATTTAGTTCTAGAGATTATATATGAAGAAATATGGTTAATCTGAGTAGCAAATATCAAATGAAGAAAAGTTGAAAGAACTAGCCAGGAAAAGAGACTCCTGAGAGATTCAAGTAGTCTAGGAAGGATTTAATCCAATTCTAGGAATCATATTTGAAAAAGCATGGTTAATTGGAGACTATATAGAGTACAATGACTATAATGGTAAAAAGTGTAGAAATTATGTCAAATGAAAAACAATTCAAAGGAATTGGAAGTATTTAGCTATAAATAAGAATTCTGAGATAGTTGAGGACTGAGGAATAAGAACAGGATATAAAATTATATATATATATATATATATATATATATATATATATATATATATATTTTAAGAATTGTTGATGTGAAAGAGTATTAAGAGACATTAGATATTCTAGTAGGGTATAAATAGATCCAGTAAGTGGGAATCATGGGACTCAGTAGGAGAAGGAAATGTCATGAATTAAAACATTTCTTTTTTAGTAGTCCCAAAGTGGAAAGTACAGGGATACCCCTTATTAAGAAATGGCTACAAACGTTATGATATGTGATTATAATAGGAATGTTTTCTTACCAAAGAAATAAGAAAATATAGAAATTCAGAAGAAAATTTAAAGAAAGAAAGAAGAAAAATTATGGTATATGATTATAATAGGAATGTTATTTTACCAAAGAAATAAGAAAATGTAGAAATTCAGAAAGAAAAATTCAGAAAGAAAATTTCTGGATTTAGGTAAAATGAAGAATAGGTAGGAAAACAATTTAAACAATGATGAGAGTATTATAAAGAAAAAACAACTGAAGTTAAAACACACTATCCACTTGCTGCCAGAGAATGTAATGGACTTAAGATGAAGAATGAGCCATACATTTTTGAACATGTTCCATTTTGCAATTTGTTCTGCTTTTGTTATAAGTGCTAATTTTGTTACAATTTTCCTTTTTTCAATTGGGAAGATAAACTAAAGGGGACACATTAGGTGAGAAGTTGGAAAAAATTATTGCTAAGGCGTTTTTTTATTTCTGGAACTGTAAACATGATGTAAGGTGAATGGCTGTCTAACTTTCCTAACCTGAAATTCTTCACATTGGGAAACTTTCCAACTTCCCCTCAGTGGCCTATTTCAACTCTACCACATTTTAAGGTCAAAAGACTTTTTTTTTCAGTTCTAAAACACTATCACTGTCATTAACTAACCATGTTAAATGAAACAGCTTGTCACTATTTTCTGTCCATAATATTTCATGTAACATTATTAATGGGATTTTTTCTATAAAAATTCATTAGGTGATGAAAGGTTAGGCTAACAATGAGAACACCAGACATAGAAAATCTAACATAATGTAAAAAATCACTTAATTTAATTAAAAATTAAAAAGAAATGTTGTTTTTTGATAGTCCAAACAACAGCATCATTATGGGGATCCACTGTCCCTTTAAGGCCCTTTCTATATGTGGTAGTTAAGATGAAAAAGAATAAAAAAAAGGTTTTTTTAATGTAAAGAAAATTATTAATCTATTACAGTAGCAGTATCTTATATCATTTGACAATGCTTTCTATTGGCACCTACTTCTCCTTTAACAAGTAATAGAATTCTTACACTTTTCCCGTCATCCTTTGGACACAATCCACTAGAAACTTTAGGTACATGAAATTTGCTAACCATCAGACAGCCACGCAAAGGATGACATTTACTGTTATACCTTGATGTTCTGATATTCGACAGGTATCAACCCAGACAGGAGTATGTGAAAAGACAGTCTAAGTAAATTAAAATTCATACAACTAGCTTGGGAAAAAAATGAGGTTTATCACTGACAGAAAACTCTATGACAATTTTTCCCCAGTATGGGAAATGCACTTACATTTTTTGTCTTTATATATGCTTAATGCTTAGCATTGTTCCTGGCACATTGTGGGCAATTAATAACTGCCTGTTGCCTGATTGAATCTCTAAAAAGCAGAGAAGGAAATGTCATTAAGGGAGGTCCCAGTAGAAAGGAATGTGATGCCAACTGTCCATATACCAGATTTTCTCTCCCTCTTCCAGATCTTATCTCTATCCCTTAAATCTCCTTTTTGTTAACCCCATTCCTATCCTCCCTCAAAAAGAGAATCATTGCAGTGCCTACTGGGAAAAATATGACAAGATACACTTAGCATCCAGATTCCCCACTATGTCTCAGACTTGTAGGAGCAAAGCAAAGCAATAGCTCTAAAGAAGGGGAACATGATAGGGCAAACTTGTAGACTATATAGACTACATCTTGAGCACTTGTCTTACAGCCATGCAGAGGAAAAATGAACTGACTCCAACTGTATACCTAGAAACTTTTTCAACTTTCACATAGCTTTTAAAAAAATACAAAATACCCCTGAATGGGAATCGTTACCTAATTTAATTTCTTCACATGATCAAAAATGAGAGACATTAGGTGGGTATGGTGAGGAAGCTCTAGGAGAAATAATAGAAGAGGGCATAGCTTTGCATGCCATAGAAAGAGGTAGGAAAAGATCAAAGAAAATTTCTATCTACTTCATAATTTTGATAGGACCTGCTCTCTGGTCATATCATTTATAACTTTCTTATGTTTACTTTGTTACCAAGTTAGAGATTGATAATATTTGCAAAATTAAAAAAAAACAATGATCTTGAACATAATCCTTTTTCCTCTTGCCATAAAATTCCAGCATCACTAGGCTCTTAAAATATAATGTTTTCACTTCCTTAAGTTGGCAATATTTACATGAAATAAGGTTTAATTTTTTAAAGGCCAGAGTATTCCACCAATTCAAGGTGAGCCAGAGCTTTAGTCAAAATGATCTTGCATTGGGAATTCATTAAGCATATTTCCTTAAGTATTTAGTCCAATTCATTCTTTATTCAAACCATTTGAATAAAAACCTTGTTAGCTCACTTTATTCATCCAATCCCATTATGTATCATCCCATATTTCATCTCCCTTTTGTGGCTCAACTCTTTGAGAAGAGTATCTAAAATCTTTGATTTAACTTCCTTTTTCTTCACTCCCTTCTTAACTCTATACAGTGTAGTTTTTAACCTCACCATTCAAGCAAAACTCTTCAAGGATACTAATGATTAATCTCTTAATTACTAAATCCAATGGCCTTTTCTCAAGCTTTATTCTTCTTGAACACTCTTTAGCCTTTGACAGTGTGAATCACCCTCTTACTCTCAATTTACTCCTCTCTTTAAGTTTTTGGCACATTATTCTCTCCTGGTTCTTTCTACCAATCTTACTGCTCCTTCTTATTCTTCTTTCCTGGATCCTTGTTAAGATTATGATGATTAATCCTCCAAGGCTCTATCTTGAATCATTTTGACATTTTGCATACTTTTTTTTTGCTTAGTGATATCAACTCCTATGATTCAATTATTATCTCTATGTTGATTATTCTCATATCCACTTTTCTAGTCCTATTCTCTGTTGCCCCAAGCCTTGTCTCTTCAGTGACCTACCAAGCATGTCAAACTAGATTTGTATCTTAAACTCATCTTGCTCAAAACAAAGTTTATTAACTTTACCCTCAAAAAATCCCGTTTTTTCCTAACTCCCCAATTATTCTTGAGCATATCACCATCTTCCCATTCTTGCAGACTCAAAATCTAGTTATCATCCATGACTCATTCCTCTTTTCAAACAACCTACCCCCATCCAATCTGTTGCCAATAAATTTTACTTTCATAGCTTTTTCACTTTCTCTTCTTGGACACTGATAACACCCTGATATAGGCCCTCATAACTACATACCTGGAGGATATCAAGAGCCTACTAGTTGATTAGCATAGCCAGGTGGCACAGGGCAGTTAGGTGGTAGAGTAGATAGAGTGTTAGACATCAGATCAGGGTGACACACCTAAAGCTCCAATCTGGCCTCCAACATTTACTAGCAATGCGACTCTCAGGCAAGTCATTTAACTCTGTCTCAATTCCTGATATATAAAATGATCCAGAGAAGGAAATTACAAATCGCTTTGATTTTTCTGCCAAGAAAATCCTAAATGGGTTCTCAAAGACTCAGACATGACTGAAGCAACTGAATAACTACAAAACAACTGCTTTATATCCCTGTCTCATATCTTCCCACTCTAAAATCTTCCATTCAGCTGTAAAAGTCATTTTCCTAAAGGACAGATCTAACTATACCTGTAGTCTCTCCCTAAACTTCATTGACTCCCTATCACCGCCAGGAACAAATATATAAATATATAAATTCTTTTTTTGACTTTTCAAAGTCTTTATAAACTTCCTCATTTCCTTACTCCCTTTCCCCCATGTACTCTACAATTTAGTGACTGACCCTAGATTTCTTGCAACATATTCCTCACATAAGACATGCCATCTCTCCACTCCCAGCATTTTTACTTGCTGTCTTGCATGCTTTGAATGCTCTCCCTCCTCATTTCTGTTACCTGCGTTCCCTAGCCTTCTTCAAATCCCCAGTTAAAATTCTTCTGCAAAGAAGCTTTCTCTGATTGTCCATGATTTTAGTGTCGTCCCTCTGTTGATTAATTATACTTTATCTTGCATAACTGTACATAAGTTGTTGTCAAGTTGTTAGACTGTGAGCATTTTAGTAAGGATGATTCACATTTCTTTTTTATCTCCTGCATATTGTACAATGCCTGACACACAGTGAATGCTTCATAAATGCTTATTGGCTGATGCATGATTGGCAGAATGTCTAAGGATATCTAGGAAAAATAACCTTCCAGAAAGATTCAAATATGATCAAGTAATGTTCATTCTGACATAATTTTAAATTCCTGTATGATTCATGTGCTTGTTCATCTGTTCACATACAATAACATAAATGGGTATGCATGGGTATGCAAACATATACAGAAATGCTTGGGTTAGTGCATAGGAGATTAATTTCAGATTAAGGAAATCCTGGGCTCAAATTTTATTTTTTGAACCTGGGTAATTCACTTAATTACTTTGTACTCAAAGTCTCTTAGACTATAAAATGCAAAATAATTTCCAACATGTACAAGTAGAAATTCCTTAATAATAGCTAATGATATTGATGAAATAAGAGATGTCCTTCCTTCTGATTATATATATATATATATGTATGTATGTATATATGCTTATGCATACATATTTAATTTTTAGCATGTCAGGTTCTGGAATCAAGATTTCCATTAAGCATTTATGGCTGAATTACATGCCATCTTTGAAACTAGAAGAGAATTCTGGGAAATAACATAAACTCGACTGGAGTAGGGGCAGAGCCAAGATGGCAGAGTGAAAACATGACTCTCTGAGTCCTCCTCCGATCTTCTCTCAAATCAACAATAAAATAAGCCTCTGAACTGATCTTCAAGTCAACGAACTCAGAAATACTTGGATACTGCTTGCTGATATCTCTGAAGAACTTCACATCAGGTTTGTCTAACTCAGACAGAGGGTTAAAGAGTGGTATAGGCCGGAAGTGAGGGTGGGATTCAGCTCAGCTCATTGTGGCAAAAACTCCAAACTCCAAACACCTGGAATTTATCTGAGGCACTTGGGACACTCTGCCCGGATTGGGGGCAGGTGTTCTGGCAGACTTGCCTTGTTTAAGGAGTAATTCAGACTTGGTCCTAGCCCCCACCGACCCAGCACCTTAAATTAATTCGCCAAATTGCCCCAGGGCGAAGAGCTTCAGCCGCAGTTTTTCCAAACCTTAAAGAGATATACACGCTGTCTAAAAAAAAAAAAAAAAAATGAAGAAGCAAAAGAGAGCTCTCACCATAGAGAACTTTTATCGAGACAGAGAAGGGCTGACCCCAGATCCTGAGGTTCCTTTAGACAAAACTTCAAAGGATGTTATTAAGGATTATCACTGGTCCCCTTTTCAAAGGGCCTTTCTGGAAGATTGCATACAGAATCTCAAAAGAGAGCTGGAGGATAAATGGGAAAATAAACTGAAGTCAGTGCAAGAAGCCCTCCAAAAGAGATATGATAAAGACACCAATTTATTGAAAAATAAAATTAGTGAAGTGGAAAAAGAGTGCAATGAACAAATTGGCCAGTTACAAAAGGAGTTTAAAAAGGTAACTGAAGAAAACAACACTTTAAAAATAAGAATTGAACAAATGCAAGTGAATGACTCAATAAGACTTCAAGAATCAGTCAAACAAAAACCAAAAAATGAAAAATTAGAAGAAAATATGAAATATCTCCTAGGAAAAACAACTGACTTGGAAAATAGATCTAGGAGAGACAATCTAAGGATGATTGGACTTCCTGAAAGTCATGATGAAAAAAAGAATCTAAACACTATCTTCCAGGAAATCCTGAAAGAAAACAGCCCTGAGATTGTAGAATCAGAAGGCAAAATCACCATTGAAAGAATTCATCGAACACCTTCTGAAAGAGACCCCAAAATTAAAACCCGAAGGAATATCGTGGCTAAATTTCACGACTATAGAACCAAGGAAAAGATTCTGCTAGCAGCTAGAAAGGAACAATTCAAATACCGAGGATCAATAATTAGAATCACACATGATCTGTCAGCTTCCACACTGAAGGATCGAAGGGCCTGGAACCAGATATTCCCAAAGGCAAAGGAACTTGGATTATAGCCAAGAATAACCTATCCAGCTAGAATGAGAAATATCTTCCAGGGAAGAAGATGGTCATTCAATGATATAGGTGAATTTCACCTACTTCTAATGAAAAGACCAGATCTGAACAAAAAATTCGACCTCCAAACACAGAACTCAAGAGAAGCATAAAAAGGTAAAAAGGAAAGGACTCTTGAGAACTTTATTTCTACTATGGGGATGCTTAAAGTTTTGGGGTATAATTAACTAGATATTACTTTGATAATATGAAAAAGAGAACTAGAGGGGGAAAGGTTGTCATACTGGGGAAAAGAGGGGAAAAGTGGTAAAATAAGATCTAAAAAAAGGAGGTTAAAAACAAGGTAAAATCTCTTGAAGAGGCAAAGAAAACCTAATATAATTGAGAGAAAGAGGGGAGGGAGATGAGCATTGTCTAAATCTTACTCTCATCAGGTTGGGTTCTAAAAGTGTATATCATACACTTGATTTCACATAGAAACTTGTCTGTTGCTAGAGGGAAGTG
>JAJPUD010020770.1:0-17502 GCA_023553655.1 Myrmecobius fasciatus | reverse complement strand
GTGGCTTTCAGGGATTCTGATAATCCTTAGATTGTCTCTCCTGGATCTGTTTTCCAAGTCAGTTGTTTTTCCTAGGAGATATTTCATATTTTCTTCTATTTTTTCATTTTTTTGTTTTTGTTTAACTGATTCTTGAAGTCTCATTGAGTCATTTACTTCTATTTGTTCAATTTTAATTTTTAAAGTATTATTTCCTTCAGTTATCTTTTTTACCTCTTTTTGTAGCTGGCCAGTTGAATTTCTTGATTCAATGCGTTCTTTTTCCATTTTGCCAATTTTATTTTTCAGTGAATTGTTGTCTTTTTCCAATTCACCATTTTTATTTTCCAGTGAATTGGTGATTTTTTCCAATTCACCAATTTTATTTTTCAGTGAATTGTTTTCTTTTTCCAATTCACCAGTCCTGTTTTCCAGTTTTTGATATCTCTCTTGCACTGATCTCAATTTATTTCCCCATTCTTCTTCTAGCTCTCTTTTGAGATTCTTTATGCAATCTTCCAGGTAAGCCTTCTGAAAGGGAGACCAGCTTAAGTCTGCCTTTGTGGCTTCATCTGGGATTGTTTTCAGAATCTCAGGATCTGGGGACTGTTCTATTTTTTCTCCATAAAAGCTTTCTATGGTGAGAGCTCTCTTCTGCTTCTTGCTCATGATTTAAAGTTGGGATATTGGTCAAAAACAGAGAAAACTGCAACGATTTGTATTTGCCCTGGGGCAGTTTGCCGAGTTGACTTCTGGTTTGAGGCTGGGCAGCTAGCTAGATCCGCACTAGGATCACGTTTTCAGCTGCTCTCAGTCCACCCTTTACCAAAGGCAGATCTGCCAAAAGCACCTGCCCGCAAGCAGAGCAAAGTGGCCCAGGCATCTCCCAGGGGCTTCCTGGGTGCCTAAAATCCGCCTCTGTCGTAGCCCCACTTAACGCCCAGCGAGCACTGGCATCTGATAAGAGGCCAGCAGCCAGTTCCCCTGAGGCTAACCTTCTCTGGAGTTTTTTCAAAGTAGATTGTTGATAGAAGTGCGTTGTAGTTCAAGTGTTTGGTGGAGCCCTCACTCCAAAACCAGTTGGGAGGCTCAATTTGTCTGGGTCTGAGGGAAGGTCTCAAGAGCTCACAGAGAACGCTGTCTGCAGTTCACCATCTTGGCTCCGCCCCCCGTTCAAGTCTTTTTGTAACAAAATCTTGAAAGTCTGATAATTCACTGAATATCCTTTTGTTGTTCTTGTTGTTGTTCAGGATTATGATTTACCTTACTGGGTATGATATTTTTGACTGCAACCCTAACTCTTGCATATGGTCTTTTATGTTTTTTTAAAGTAGAAAC
This sequence comes from Myrmecobius fasciatus, assembly GCA_023553655.1. Lineage (NCBI taxonomy): Eukaryota > Metazoa > Chordata > Mammalia > Dasyuromorphia > Myrmecobiidae > Myrmecobius > Myrmecobius fasciatus. Next base: position 16,185 of record JAJPUD010020770.1, on the reverse strand, counting down.
TGCTAGGTCTGCTGCAATTTTAATTATGGTTCTGATATATTTGAATTTTTTTCTTGTTGCTCTTAATATTTTCTTCTCAACCTGGGGGGTGTAGGAATTTGGTTATGATTCCTGTAGGTTTTTCTTGTAGGATCTTTTTCAGGTGGTGATTGGTGGATTTTTTTTTTTCAATTTCTACTTTCTTCTCTTGCTCTAACATTTCGGGACAATTTTCTTTAATTATTATTTCTTGCATTATTTTATTAAGATTCTTTTTTTTAAACACAGTTTTCAGGCAATCCTATTATTCTTATGTTTTCTCTTCTTGATCTGTTCCTAAGTCAGTTGTTTTTCTTATGAGATATCTACATTTTCTTCTATATTTTTTCATTATTTTTGTTTTGGTTTATTATTTCTTGATCTCTTTTAATTTCACTGGTTTTTCTTTGTTCAATTCTGGTTTTTCAAGTTGTAATTTTTTCTCTTAATATCTTGGATCTCTTCTAGTTGATTGACTTTCATTTCATAATTTTGTTTTTTTTATATTGTTCTTATTTTTTAAAAAAAATGCTCAATCTTCCTCATTGAATTTTTAATCTTTGTTGTGTTCTTCTATGAATTATTTTTGAACAAGTTACTACATAACATTACTCTTTTGTTTAGGAGAGGCTTTTCTGTTTCACCATCATCCCCTAAAGATGAACCCCAGTCTTCTCCAATCCCATTATAACTCCTTTGCCTATGTTCATGGACTTTAAAATAAGATCTTAGAGTTATCCTTTACATATACTAGTGCTAAAGCTTCATGCCTCTCTCTAATCATTAAAAATGAAACAAGAGAAGCAGTAGACTATCATGGAAAAAGAACTAAGCTCACAGTGTTAAAGACTTAAGTTGTATGACAATCACATAACCTCTCAGTGTCCCAGGGAACGTTCAGAGATGATAAATTACAGATAAAGTGTCAATCAACAGTGTTGTACTCCTTAAATCACAAATCCAATTTTTTTAAAAAAAACTATGGAGAGGCACCTAGATGGTGCATTGGATAGAGCACCAGCCCTGAAATCAGGAGGACCTGAGTTCAAATCTGGATTCAGAAACTTAACACTTCCTAGCTGTGTGACTCTGGGCAATTACCTCAACAAAAAATAAATAAATAGAATAGCATTTTATGAGCAAAACAAAAACAAACCACAGAGCAGAACTGACAATTGAAAAGAGTCAAACAGTGGTTATCTAAAAGATATCTGAACAAATGGGTAAACAATCAAGGAAGAATGGACCTAAAATAGACAGATGGTCCATGTGAAGAGATGTCTAAGGAAAGACAGTAAGTGGGAAAAGCCAATTATTAGAATAATTGCAGAACAGCTAGGAGGCACAAATCTAGGGTGCTGGAAAAAAGGGAGAACAAGTAGAGTATAACAATAAAGCACTCAACTATGGGGGCTATGGTGAAAGCTTCAGTTGCTAGGAGAAAAAGTGAGATCAACACAAGACCCTAGTGGAATATGGAATAGATTACAAGGCAGAGATTTAGGTCTAAGGGAACAACATCTCAGACTGAGAAACTAAGACACAAAGAAGAGAAACCACTCTGTACAATAACGAACTCCAATTACCAGAGTCAAATACAAGGTTACTAGTAGACTAGCATCTAGACTGATATAATACTAAATCACTTGAGCTACCTAAACTGATCTATAGGCTATCACTGCCATGGAACAACATTGGTCCTAGTACTTTGTGTAGGGTTAATCTTTAAGCCAGAGGCTAAGAGCCTCAGTCATATCAAGGGTACTAAATCAGTCATTGCAAAAGTCTCTTTTTAGTTATGATGATCCAAGCTCTCCTTGAATACAGTCATTGATGGGGAGCTTACAATTTAATTTATAGCTCATTTTATTACTGATTATTAGATGAAATATTTTATTGCTAATTATTATTAGATTACAATTAATTTAATTATTAAAATTTTAATTCTTATGTTAAGCTGAAATTAATATTTTTTTTCAAATGCCTACATTTTACAGTTTTTTTTCTATTCTAGGCTAGAGGGGAGAACTGAATGAAGACCTGAAGCCAGAGACACCAAACCCCCTCACCCCAGGATTAGAAGTGATTATACTAACAAGATTTTATTTTTATTTATTTGTTTTTTAATGATCAGGGAAAGGAGAAAGAACCTAACCATAGAAAGTTACTCTGGGAAATAGGTAAGATCAAAGTACATCTTCATAATTTTTTCTTTTTAGGATTCTGGCTTTATTTTTTTATTAAAGCTTTTCATTTGCAAAGCCTATATATGGGTAATTTTTCAACATTGACCTTTGCAAAACTTTCTGTTACAAATTTTCCCCTCTAGTCCCCACCCCTCCCCTATATGTCATCAAGTCTACTACATGTTAATCATGTTAAAATACATCAAGGTACATCTTCAGAGGAGGATACTGAAATTAAAAAAAAAAAACCCTTTTATTTCTAAAGAGTAATATCAAATGGTTACTGCCCAAAAAGAGATTATAGAAGAACTCAAAAAAACCTTAAAAATCAAATGAGAGAGATTAAGGAAAAACCTATAAAAATAATAAGAACAATTCAAGAAAAACAAGAATGTTATGAAAAGAAAGCCAACCAACTTAAAAAGGAGATCCACAGTCTTAAAAAACAAAGTGACTTTTTGAAAATTAGAAATGAGCAAAGGAAATGGTGAAATCATAAGAGATTGAAAAATAATAAAATAAAATATAAAAATTTAAAAAAGAGAATGTGTGATATTTCATAAGAAAAACAATAGGTTTGGAGAAAAGATCAAGAAGAGAAAACATAAGAAAAACTGAACAACCTGAAAGCTATAATCAAAAAAAGAAAATTAATCTAGATACAATAATACAAGAAATAACCAGTGAAAATTGTCCTGAAGTGATAGAATAAAAGAGGAAAGTAGAAACAGAAAAAACCCACCAATCACCACCTAAGTGATATTATGAGGAAAATATATAGGAAAAAACGTTACTAAAATTTGAAACTCCCAGACAAAAGGGAAAATTTTACAAGCACCACCATCATCACCCCCCCCACACCACCACCACCGCAACAATAACAACTCAATTCAAATATTCTGGACCTACAATTAGAGTTACACATGACATCATCAAAATTGCATAAATAAGCATGCCTCTATTGGATTTACATATATTTTACCATGTTTAACATATATTGGATTACTTGCAATCTAGGGAGGGGGTGGGGGTAAGAGGGGTAAAAATTGGAACACAAGTTTTTGCAAAGGTCAATGTTGAAAAATTATCTTTGCATATGTTTTGAAAATAAAAAGCTTCATTAAAAAATGAAATTGCCTCAGCAAAACAAAAACAAAAAACAAACTATGGAGCAGAATTGTCAATTGAAAAGATCCAAACAGTGGTTATCAAAAAGATATTTGAACAAATGGATAAATAATTGAGGGAGAATAGTCTAAAATAGATAGATGGTCCAGGTGAGAAATGTCTAAGGAAAGATACTGGGAAAAGCCAGTTATCAGAATAATTGCAGAACAGCTAGGAAGCACAAATCTAGGAAACTATCAAAAAAAGGAGAATAAGTAAAAGGTAACAATAAATAACTCAACTATGGGGGCATGCAAGCTCCAGTTGCTAGGAGAAAAAGTGAGATCAACACAAGACCCCAGTGCGATATGGAATAGGTTGCAAGGCAGAGATTTAGGTCTAAGGGGAACAACATGCATTCATTTTAAGAAACTGGGACACAAGGTAGAGGAAAAAAAAAACAAACTTATCATCAAGACTGAAGGTCCTGGAATATTATATATCCACAATCAAAAGAACTATGTTTGTGTACTAAAATATCATATTCAGAAAAAAATATGTATAAATTATATGAAAAAATGGACATTCAATGAACTGTCAGAGTTTCAGGATTTTGTTCCAAATAAAACTGAACTCATGTAAAAGAAATCTCTAAGATTGTCATTAGTAATTGCCTCATTCAAAGAAATATTTGGGTAGAGCTTATTAGAAAGAGATTATAAGAAGCAAAATCAGGTACAAGAAGATAAAAATAGTAATTATGCTATATGAATAAGGTGCAAGAGAAAGATCCAACACACAGAGAAATTACATGGGAGCGGAGGGCTGGTAGTTTTGAATCATACTGATATCAATAACAGATTAAAGAGGGAGATCTATATATATATATATATCTACATATATATCTATATATCCATGTATCTCTATCTCTATCTATCTATCTATCTATCTCAAGATAGGTATAATATCCTCCAAAATCTATAAAGAAATGTGGGGAAGGGAATAAGATAAAGTGGGTTATAGAAATGTGTGTAGATTTACAAGAATGGGATAAAGCATGTAGATTAATGGGAAATGGATTAAAAGGCATAAAGAGGGAGGGAAAAAATAAGGGATAAAGGAGGGACTCTTGGGGCTGGAACAGGGGAAGGTTAAGAATTTTTTAAAGGAGAAAAATATTTTGGAGAGTGATTATGATTTTAAAAAGCCTCATTTCTTAAGTATATAGAGATCTGAATGAAATTATTAAAAATAAGAGCCATATTCTAACTGATAAATGATCAAATGATAAGAAAAGTTTTCAGATGAAGTAATCATAGCTATATGAAAAAAATGTTCTGACTCACTATTGATTGGAGAGATGCAAATTAAAGTAATTCTGAAGTGCTGCCAACAACTATTAGATTGGCTAATAGGACAGAAAAAGAAAATGAGAAATATTGGAGAGGATGTGGGAAAACTGAGACATTAATACATTGTTTATGGAATTGTAAACTGCTTCAGTTATTCTACAGAGCAATTTGGAACTATGCTTAAAAGGTTATAAAACTATATGCCTCCTTTGACCTAGCAGTGTCACTATTGGCTCTGTATCTAAAAAGAGATTTAAAAAACAAAAAAGAAAGGACCTATTCGTACAAAAAAAAAAATTATAGCAGCTCTTTTCTGGGGACAAAAATGGAAAATTGAGGGGATACCCATAAGTTCAGGAATGACTGAATAAATTGTGGTATATAATTATGAGGGAATACTACTGTGCCATAAGAAATGAACGAATGTTCTCAGAAAAACCTGGAAATACTTCCATAAACTGATGTAAAATGAAATGTACTGTGTACAAAGTAACAGCATTATTGTAAAATGATCACCTGTGAATGACATAATTATTCTCAGCAATACAAAAAACTAAGACAACTCCAAAGGACTTATGATGAAAAATGCTATGCATTCCTAGATAAAGAAATGGTGGACTCTGAATGCAGATCAAAATATTTTTTTGTACTTTAATTTTTCTTGTATTTTTTCTTCCTTTTGATCTTTTTCTTCTTCCATAACTGTGACTAATATGGAAATATGTTTTATATGATAGCACATGTATAAATTAGATAAAACTGTCAACATTCTTCAGAAAAGAGGAGGGATAGAAGGGAAGGAGGAAGGAAAATTTGGAACTCAACATATAAAAATGAATGCTAAAATTTTTCTTATAATGTATGTGGGGAAAAGATAAATATTATCTTTTATATATCAAATAAATATTAAATACATACATACACACACACAAGCACACCTCTCACAAAAATGGTAGTACTGTAACTGTTCATTGCTTAGAGTGGAGAAGAAAATGACAATTGTGTGCTTGGACCTCTTTCAGTCCAAGACTACAAAGACCTGTGTGGGAGATTAGTGACTATATTTCAAGAGCTGAGAAGGCTAGTATTCCTTAGTGTTGTGGTAACAGCAGCCAGCTGATATTAAATGCTGTATTCTTATCTCATTTCCTTGGAGAAAAAGAATGGTTAATTTGGAACCAGGCAGAATATTTCCTGGAATACAACTGTGGAGGTGGCAATCATTTGGGAATGGCTGTGAGAATGTTTCATATATATTTCACTTGGCTGTTTTGCCTGGTTAGTAAGTTCAATTTAGTCTCTTTACTTTTGATTCATGACCATTTGGTTGGATTATTAGTTTATTATTAGATTATTATTTATAGATTATAGATAATTATTAGATTATTAGATTAGATTATTAGGGAGGATTATTAGTGGTAATGATGGATATATAAATATTCTTGCAATGCTATGGGCTGGGGTCTAACTGCAAAGGGGGACAAAATAAGGGGCCCTGTATTTAATAAAAATGAAATCATAACTTTTTTGAAGTCATTTTATTTCCTCTTTGTTAATTCATTAAAAAGCTATGCTTCTCTAAAATTCTTTCCAGATCTAAATTTATATGACTTCTCATGATCCAGTTTGGAATATTCTTGGCAGAGATACTGGAATGAATTTACATTTCCTTTGCCACTCATTTTATAGGTGAGAAACTGAGGCAAACAGGATTAAATGACTTGCCCAGAGTCACACAATAATTGTCTGAGGCCAGATTTAAATTCAAGAAGATGAATATTCCTGACTTTAAGCACAGACACTTTAACTACTATGCTACCTATCATTCTCCCTGTTTATTCTCTGTTCCTCAACAGACTCCATCCATTTTTTCACCTTTTTTGTTGTTATCTATTGCTGGATCATCAGTACTTCTATTTTTTTTTTTGCTTGCTCAATTTCGACCCTTCCATAAATCTGTATGCAATTTGAACTAGACCCTTAGAGCTCAAGTCCAGCTAATCATCCCATAAAGCTCAATTTAAATATATGCCTTCCCTGATCTCAGAACTTTCTTTGCTCCAGATTTCACAAAGTACTTTGTTCTGAACTTTTAAAATGCACTTTTGTATACTAGTATTCACAGGGAATCCCAAAATTCTTAGCACAGTTTTAAACTTTTTTTATTAAAACTTTTTATTTGCAAAACATATGTATGGGTAATTCTACAAGATTAACCCTTACAAAGCTTTCTGTTACAAATTTTTCCCCCCTACTCCCCACCCCTCCCTTAGATGGCAGGATATCCACTACATGTTAATTATGTTAAAATACTTGACAAATCAAATATATGTATACATATTTCCACACATCATTTTTGTGCAAGAGAAATCATATCTATAAGAAAGAAAAATCAGAGAAAGGAAACACAATGCAAGCAAACATCAATAGAGAGCATGAAAATGTTATGTTGTGGTCCACATTTCATATTCCTCTCTCTGGGTGTATATGGCTTTCTTCACTGAACAATTGGAAGTGGTTTGAAATGTTTCATTGTCGAAGAGAGCCATTTCCATCAGAATTGATCATCATATAGTATTGTTGTTGCTGTGAATAATGATCTCCTGGTTCTGCTCATTTCATTTAGCATCAGTTCATACAAGTCTCTCCAGACCTCTCTGAAATCATCCTGCTGGTCATTTCCCACAGAACAATAATATTCCATAACATTCATATACCATAATTTATTTAGCCACTCTCCAACTGATGGACATCCATTCAGTTTCCAGTTTCTAGCCACTACAAAAAGGGCTGCCACAAACATTCTTGCACAAGTGTGTCCCTTTCCTTCCTTTATGATTTCTTTGGGATATAAGCCCAAAAGAAACACTGCTGGGTCAAAGGGTATGCACAGTTTGATAACTTTTTGAGCATAGTTCCAAATTGCTGTCCAGAATGGCTGGATCCATTCACAGTTCCACCAACAATGCATCAGTGTCCTAGCCTTCCCACATCCCCTCCAACATTTGTCATCTTTTCCTGTCATTTTAGTCAATCTGACAGGTGTGTAGTGGTACCTCAGAGTTGTCTTAATTTGCATTTCTCTGATCAATAGTGATTTGGAGCACCTTTTCATATGACTACAAATAGTTTTAATTTCATCCTCTGAAAATTGTCTCTTCATATCCTTTGACCATTTATCGACTGGAAAATGGCTTGAATTCTTATAAATATGAGACAATTCTCTATATATCTTAGAGATGAGACCTTTATCAGAACCCTTAAATGTAAAGATTTCCCAATTTATTGCTTCCCTCCAAATCTTGACTGCATTGGTTTTGTTTGTACAAAAACTTTTTAACTTAATATAGTCAAAATTATCTATCTGGTGTTCAATTAAGAGTTCCAGTTCTTCTTTGGACATAAATTTATTTCATCTCCACAGGTCTGAGAGGTAAACTATACTACATTCCTCTAATTTATTTATAATATCACTGTTTATATTCAGATCATGAACCCATTTAGATCTTATCTTGGTATGTGGTGTTAGATGTGGGTCAAGCCCTAATTTCTTCCACACTAGTTTCCAATTTTCCCAGCAGTTTTTGTCAAATAGTGAGTACTTATCCCAGAAGCTGGGGTCTTTGGGTTTATCAAAGACTAAATTGCTATAGTTATTGCCTAGTTTGTCCAGTGATTCTATCCTATGCCACTGATCGACTATTCTATTTCTTAGCCAGTACCAAATGGTTAACAAAAACCATATGATTATTTCAATAGATGCAGAAAAAGCCTTCGATAAAATCCAACACCCATTCCTATTAAAAACACCAGAGAGTACAGGAATAAATGGGCTTTTCCTTAAAATAATTAGTAGTATCTACTTAAAACCATCAGCAAGCATCATATGTAATGGAGACAAACTAGAACCATTCCCAATGAGATCAGGAGTGAAACAAGGCTGCCCACTGTCACCATTATTATTTAATATTGTGTTAGAAATGTTAGCTTTGGCAATAAGAGAAGAAAAAGAGATTAAAGGAATTAGAGTAGGTAACAAGGAAACCAAATTATCATTCTTTGCTGATAACATGATGTTATACTTAGAGAACCCTAGAGACTCAACTAAAAATCTACTAGAAACAATTCACAACTTTAGCAAAGTTGCAGGATATAAAATAAATCCACATAAATCATCAGCATTTTTATATATTACCGACAATGTTCAACAGCAAGAGATACAAAAAGAAATTCTATTCAAAATAACTGTTGATAGTATAAAATATTTGGGAATCTACCTGCCAAGCAACAGTCAGGAACTATATGAACTAAACTACAAAACACTTTACACACAAATAAAATGAGATCTAGTCAATTGGGGAAACATAAAATGCTCATGGGTAGGCCAAGCAAATATAATAAAAATGACAATACTACCCAAACTAATTTACTTATTTAGTGCCATACCAATCAAACTCCCAAGAAATTATCTTACAGATCTAGAAAAAATAGAGCAAAGTTCATTTGAAAGAACAAAAGATCAAGAATTTCAAGGGAATTAAAGGAAAAAAAGGCTGATGATGGTGGCCTTGCTGTACCAGTTTTAAACTTTTTATAACAGAAAACTGTTACTAAGACTTTTGGGGCACCTTGTGTGCTTATGTGATAACGCCAAGCTAATCTGTGAGCTCTATAAGACAGGGACTGCTTTTCTAAATATTCCTTCTTCCATAGTACCTTGCATAATAGTAATTGTTTAATGAAGACTTCCCAGATGTGCATAGAGGCTTTGCTAGTCTAATAAATAAATTTTATAAGTATCATGATAAAGCAGCTTTGATAGTATTTATTATCTGTGTATGATATTATGTATTATATATGTATATATTTCTTCTACCAACAGAGACCACAACCTCAATATAATCTAATAGATATTATTAAGATGTTTTTGTTTTTTGTTTTTTTTTGCAATGAAACATTTCATCATTTTGCAGCCAACTTCATGTTGAGCTCTTCTCAATCTAGGCAGTACAATCCTCAAAAAATAAAAAGACAGTTTATCACCAGATACAGCTTCAAAATTTTGTTCATTTTGGTGGGACCTGACAAAGTTTTCTGGTATGCCTTTCAAAAACTCACGGTTACCACTCTGAACAATGAGACATTCTAGGGGACTTGAATAGAAATAGAATAATATACATAAATAGCATCGAGCCTCAGTAATACTTTGTTGCTCAGTCAGATTCAAACTTATTGTGATTTCTTGCCAAAAACATTGGAATATTTTGCCACTTCCTTTTCCTACTAATATTACAAATGAGGAAACTGAGGTAAACAGGGGTAAGTGACTTGCTGGTAAATTACTGCCAAATTTGAACTCAGAAAGCTGCATTTTCCTACTTGGTGCTCTATCCACTGATCTATCTACCTGCCTCTTCAAACTAGGCAGATGGGCATAAGTAGTAAGGAAATTACCTAAATTATTAGTATTACTTTTTTAAAAGAGAAACCTAGTTCTTAATTTGACCACCAGGTGATGCTAGAAAGACAGTAATATTCTCTTTACCAATTGTGTCTTGCAGTTGCTGGCATTACAGCCTGTTCAATACAATGGAAAGGAGAACTGCATTTGGAGGGAGAGGAGCCAAATTCTATTCTATTTTTCCTCCAAAGTTTAGAGGTCCTAAGTTATATTCTAAATTGCTAAATAGCTATACTACTACCTGTATGACCTTGGACAAACTGATTAACCTCTGCAGGGCTCAGTTTCCTCATCTACAAGATGGTGACCAGATAATTTCTAAAAATCCAATTTTAAATCACTGATCATCTCTGATCCTAAGTCCCAAGCTCATCTTTGTGCTCTACTCAACACCAAAGCAAGTTCTGAGCTTTCTGTGGTTCTCGGGGAGTGAGAATTTTTCTGCCATTCAGCCCTGTCTCTGGTTGATTGTATTCATTTTGTTAGTCTCATGGGTGTGGTTATTGAAGAACCTATTCCACAGAGAAAATTCTACATCCTCCCATAGTCACCTGTATTTCAAGGCACCTCAGTCATGTGGTCAGTTCATTATGGCCTCTAACCCACAAGCAAACAAGCTTCACCCTCTACTATGTTTTTCTTAGTAACTGACTCAAATAAAAGAAACACAACAACATACAGTATTACACCAAGTAACCAAGTACATGCCTTGAACTTTGCCTAGACTTGGCCAGATTCATAGTTATAACCATAAATGTAGTAGTTTTGTGAACTAAATGTCCAAACAGCATCTCTCCTCTCCCAAGCCATCAAAGAAATAATAGGAAATAAAAGTTACCAGTTTCTTTTCCACTCATAATGTATTGTCTCTCAATCTATAATTGTTATCCAGGCAGTTTCTCCCCTACATGCTGAAAGGTAGTAGTAATAAGGAATATATCATATACTGGTCACCATACCATTTTACTATTGCTATATGGCTTCTAATTTCACAAACATTCCTGTTTCAGGACTTCAGGGTACAGAGCTTTTGGATTCTGCATAAGTCCAAAAGATGTTCCTTTAAAAATTTCCACTGCTAGGCCTAAACCAAAAAGAAATAAAGAAAGAACAAAATGTCTTTTATGTATAAAATATTTATAGCAGCTTTTTTTGTAGTGACAATTGAAAAGGAAGAGGTTATTCAAACAATTGAAAGATAACTGAATAAACTAGAGTTTGTGGATATGATGGTATTGAGGTTGGAAAGGGGACCCCAAAAATTTGGGGTTACAGATTGGTATCACAAGCTGTCTCAAAAGAATTTACAGGCTTGAACCATTTCCTGATCAAGGGGCAAAGTTTTATTGTATTTGTAACACCAATTGCAGTGGGCTAAGTTCCAAAAGAAATTAGCAAAGTGCTAAGAGAGAGGAGACAGTTTTATCCAGCTTTCTATCATTGACATGCTAATTCTATGGGCCAGGATAAAGGGCAGGGGGTAGTCTTCAGAATTTAGTTCTCATTGACTAACAGATTATCATGATTGTCTCAGGAGTTTGGTCCCTGGGACTATGCTATGACCAGAAACTATTTGACAGACAATGAATTGAGGAGTGTTCTATTCAGAATCAGACAGATTGTTGTTCTTAGATTGGGAGTGTGGGAAGTCCCTGAGGCAGACTCCAAAACCAGAAGATTTAGGATTACTGATTTATTGTTAGAAAAGATCTCTTAGATCAGGGAACTTCAAAATCATTGTCTCCCTTAGAAGAAGCTATATTACATCAATGGGGTGCTACTATGCCATAAGAAGTAAGGAAAGAGACAATTACAAAAAACATTTAAATAAACTTATGAAGAGTGAAATGAGCAAAACCTGGACAATTTATACCATAACATTAGTTTTCTGAAAAATGAAAATTAAGAGAACTTTTATAAACTGATGAAGAATAAAATGAGTGGAACTATTACAACAATTCATGCAATAACACTTTAAAAAGGAATGACTTTGAAAGCTGTAAGAATCACTGTTCTGATTCCAGGACACCAATGATAAAATATGTCATTCATTTCAAAGCAGTGATAAACCTCATGTCAAAACAATATATAATTTTTTTAATGCAGCCATTGAGGCAACTTGTTTTCCTAATCAATGCATATTATAAGAAATTTTCTTTTTCTTTTCCTCCTTTCCTCATGGGAAGAGGCCAGAAGGGAGAAAAAATGGATTTTTCCTTTCTTTATTTCTTTTTAACAGAAGTTGGTTGTTGTCCTTCATTTTCAAAAAGGATCAAAATGACCTTACTATTTTAGAGACAAGTTATAGTGTGTCCAACTGTGACTGGTGAGACCAATATGAGATCAGAATGTTCTGCCATAAGTAGGGCATGAATAATCCACATGAATCTTTGGGATAGATCTGGCATTTTTGTGTATCTGGCATTTCTTCTGAGTCATGTCAGTTCTGCTTTGCTCATAGAGCACAGCATCTTCTCTGATGATGGTGAGGAAGTCCTGTGGCAGTGTCTCTCATGTCATACAATCAATTCTAAAATTCTTAACAGTGACTTTAAAGGTATGCTTGTGATTTTTTCTGACCACCATGTGAGCATTTGCCTGTATGAGTTCTCCATAAAACAGTGTTTTTGACAAGCATATATTTGGCATTTGAACAATGTGGCCAACTCGATGGAGTTGTGCTCTTTGCGGGAGTCTGGTATCTTATCCTGCCAGATGATCTTCAGAATCTTTCTAAGACTATTTAAATGGAAGCAATTCAGTTTCCTTGCATGGTGCTGGTATATTGTGCAGATTTCACAGGCATAAAACAATGAAGCCAGCACAACAATTCTGTATACCTTCAATTTGGTAAGTTTGGTTCTAAGATCTTTCCTCTCTCATACTTTCCTTCAGAGCCTCCTAAACACTAACCTGGCTCTAGCAATGGGTGTGTCAACATCATTATCAATGTGGATATCCCTGGAAAGTACACTGACAAAGCAAATAAACTATCCAAAGCCTTCAAAAATCCTCCCTTTGCTGTAACTGATTGTTCAATATATTGATGATGTGGTATTGACTGATGGAGTACATGTATTTTCTTGGTGTTAATAATTAGGCCAAAATTAGCATGAGCAGGAAAGAGCCAGTTCCTACTTTGTAGCATTTCCACTTTAGTGACTGAATTGAGTGCATAGTCATCTGCAAACAAAACAAACAAAAAATCATGTATCAACACTCCCTCTACTTTAATTTTGGCTTGTAGCCTTTTCAAATAAAAGAATTTACCATCAGTATGGGAGCTAACCTTGATGCCACGTTCATCCTCATTGAAGGCCCTGAACAACATGAGTGAGAACATCATACTAAAGAATATGGGAGCAAGCACACAGTTCTGTACCACTCCATTGATGACTGGGAAAGATCATGTGCATTGTCCATTTTCCAGAACTTGGGCAAGCTAAAAGAAGCATGAGGCATATGTATATGAGGATGGGGGGTGCTATAAATCTAAACTATAATCTGCTCTTTCAGATGAAGTTTCTATTGATTATTAATTCAACTAACTGTTTGACTTTGTTACAAGTGACTTTTCATATGGCAGAAATCATCTGTAAATATTTGTTACATAAAAAAATATATAAATAAAACAAAAAATATAAACATAAAGGAAAAAGAAAGCTTTCTAATGGTATTCTTACTTTCTTCTATATTTATTACTTGAAAGGATACTAGTAATTAGGTTGTATGGTCCAGATAGGACCCAAATGATTCATTTCTAGGAAGATATAGATCTATTCCAATGAAGTTTCTGAACTTCAGTGTTCAAAGGAAATTTATAATTATTAGCCTTCATGGATATAAGAGCTTGTCAAACACATATTTTTCTTTAATCAATTATTCTCACTGAGTAGATCCCCATCAGTTAGAAAATGGCTGAATAAGTTATGGTATATGAATATAATAGAATTTTATTGTTCTATATGAAACGATCAGCAGAATTGTTTCAAAAAGGCCTGGAGAGACTTACATGAATTAATGCTAAATGAAGTGAGTAGAACCAAGGAAACATTGTACACAGCAACAACAAGATTATGTGATGCTCAACTCTGATGGACTTGGCTCTTTTCAACAATTAGATGATTCTGATCAATTCTAATAAACTTGTGTTGGAGAGAACCATCTGAAATCAGAAAGAGGACTATGGGGACTGAATGTGGACCACAATATAGTGTTTTCATCTTTTTGTTGTTGTTTGCTTGCTTTTTTCTCATCTTTTCCCTTTTTGATCTGATTTTTCTTGTGTAGCATGATAAATGTGGAAACATATTTAGAATAATTGTATATGTCTAATATATATTGGATTGCTTGCTGTTTAGGGAAGGGGAGTGGGAGGAAATGAGGGAGAAAAATTTGGAACACATAGTTTTGCAAGAATGAAGTTGAAAACTATCTTTGTATATATTTTGAAAATAAAAGACTATTATTAAAATAATAAATCAATTATTCTAGTCTATCCATTAATACACGTTTTATGCCCACTAAGTCTTTAAATCATCTAAGCAACCCATTATGTTGAAAGGGAGAGTTAGTGTTAAGTCACTAAATACACAAATTTTTTACCATACCATAGATTTTTAGAATGGTCTAAACATTCTGGGGCAGGCCTGGTTCAGCTTAATTTGGCAATTTAGGTTTAGTATTAGAATAAAAAGATATAATCATAGGTCATGTAACATTTAGCAGAAAAAATTTTTAACAGGTAGCATGGACATAATAACAATTTACATTTACATAATACTTAGAAGTTTGCAAAACACTTGCAAATATTTTATCATTTTATTCTCAAAACAGAAGGCAAATGTTATCATTTATCCCCACTTTTCAGATGGAGAAATTAAGTCAGATTGAGGTTGAGTGATTGGCTAAGGATCACACAACTAATAAAGATCTACGGACAAATATAAAACAAATAATAATTTTATCAAAGTAGTATGATATAAAATAAATTCACATTATACATCAGCATTTCTATATCACAATCAAGAAAGTATGAAGATAGTAAGAGATACTATAGGCAAATTAAAATATCTAGGAGCATATACCTGCTAAAACAAACTTAGAAACTAGAAGAACAAAATTATCATAAACTTTTATTATATATTATATTATTATATAAATAAAATCAAATTTAATTAGAGATGTATTAATTTTAAGAGGTAGGCAGGGCTTTTGTAATAAAAATGACAATTTTATCTAAGCTAATAAGTATACTTAATGCCATTCCAATTAAATTACAAAAAAATTATTGAATTAGAAAACAAAATGCATTTGGAAGAACAAAAAGTCAAGACTATCATAGAAATTAATGAAAAAAGATGGAAAGGAGGCAGGTTTAGCAGTATCAGATTTTAAACTACATTATAAAGCAGTAATTTTCAAAACTCTCTGGTACTAGCTAAGAAATAGAAAGAAGAATAGAACAGACTAGACATACAATTTACAGCAGCAAATAAATATAATAGGCCTTTATTTGACAAGTGTAAAGACTTAAGATTTTGAGATAAGAATTCATTATTGGGAAAACTGAAAAGCATGAAGGAGGATCTGAAACTTAGGACAAAATTACTCGCAACTAGATATTAAAGCTTGATAATAATAATACATAATATAATAACAATAACAACAATGTTTGTTATTGTTAAAAATAAGATCAAACAAAATAAAAATGAGTAAAAAAGAACCTACCCAGAGATAGCTACTTTGTACTAAAGAAGATCTGGGTACATAATCAGAGGAAGATAGTGAAATTTAAAAAAGAGAGAAACAATTGGTTGGTTTTATTTTTAAAAAGAGAAAACCAAACCATTGGAATAAAAAAATGAAAAGAGTGAATATACCATTAACAAAGATGAAACTTTAAAAAATTGTAAGGAGTTATTTTGTCAAATTATATACTAATAAATTTAACAAGTTAAGTGAAATGGAAGAACGTTTACAAAAATATAAATTGCCAATGTTAGCAGAAAAGGAAATAGAATATGTATACAGACCTATTTTAGAAAATGAAATTGAATAG
>JAJPUD010020769.1:1038-24107 GCA_023553655.1 Myrmecobius fasciatus | reverse complement strand
GTTGGTGGAACTGTGAACGGATCCAACCGTTCTGGAGAGCAATTTGGAGCTATGCTCAAAAAGTTGTCAAACTGTGCATACCCTTTGACCCAGCAGTGTTTCTACTGGGCCTATATCCCAAAGAGATCTTAGAGGAGGGAAAGGGACCCACATGTGCAAGAATGTTTGTGGCAGCCCTTTTTGTAGTGGCTAGAAACTGGAAACTGAAGGGATGCCCATCAATTGGAGAGTGGCTGAATAAATTATGGTATATGAATGTTATGGAATATTATTGTTCTGTAAAAAACGACCAGCAGGACGATTTCAGAGAGGCCTGGAGAGACTTGCATGAACTGATGCTGAGTGAAACGAGCAGAACCAGGAGATCATCATGCACAGCAACAACAGTATTACATGATGATCAATTCTGATGGGCATGGATCTCTGCAATAAAGAATTGTCTCAAACCAGTTCCAATTGTTCACTGAAGAAAACCATATACACCCAGAAAGAGGGACATGAAATATGGACCACAACGTAACATTTTCATGATCTCTATTGACATTTGCTTGCATTGTGTTGCCTTTCTCTGATTCTTTTTTTTTTTCTTGTAGATAGTATTTTTCTTGCATAACTTCTCAAGCATTTCAACATTATTAACATGTAGTGGACTTCCTGCCATCTAGGGGAGGGGAGGGGAGGGGACTGGGGGTAAAATTTGTATTGGAAAGCTTTGTAAAGATCAAGGTTGGGGAACTACTCATACATATGTTATACAAATAAAAAGCTTTAAAAAAATAAAATAAAAAGCTTTATATATTAAAAAAAAAGATTTTCCCCTCCTTCCCCCCATCTCCTCCCCTACATGGCAAGCAATACAATATATGTTATACATGTTAAAATATATGTCAAATCCAATATGTGTAAATATATTTATATACTTCTCTTGTTGCACAAGAAAAATCAGATCAAAAAGGAAAGAAAATGAGTAAGAAAACAAAATGCAAGTGAACAACATCAAAAACAGTGAGAATATTATTCAGTTTCCACAGTCTTCTTTCTAGGTGTAGATGGTGCTCTTCACAAGATCATTGGAACTGGCATCAATCATCTCATTGTTGGAAAGAGTCACATTCATCAGAATTGATCGTCCTATAATATTGATGTTGCCATGTACAATGATCTCCTGGTTCTGTTCATTTCACTTTGTATCAGTTCATGTAAGTCTCTCCAGGCCTCTCCAAAATCATTTTCCTGATTATTTCTTATAGAGCAATAATATTCCATAACATTCATATACCATGATGTATTCAGCCATTATCCAACTGATGGGCAGCCACTCAGTTTCCAGTTTCTTGACCCTACAAAAAGGACTGCTACAAACATTTTTGCATCAATATTCATTAGGAAAATTGGCCTTTCTCTGTTTTCTTCCTACCTGGTTTAGGTATCAGCACTATACCTGTGTCATAAAAGGAGTTTGGTAGAACTCCTTCTTTCCCTATTTTTTCAAATATTTTGTATAGTATTGGAATTAATTGTTCTTTAAATGTTTGGTAGAATTCACATGTAAATCCATCTGGCCATGGAGGTTTTTTTCTTAGGGAGTTGATTAATAGTTTGTTCTACTTCTTTTTCTAAAATGGGACTATTTAACTAATTTATTTCCTCTTCTATTAATCTGGGCAATCTATATTTTGTAGGTATTCCTCCATTTCACTTAGATTATTATATTTATTGACATATAGTTGGGAAAAATAACTCCTAATTATTGCTCTAATTTCCTCTTCATTGGTGGAAAGTTCTCCTTTTTCATTTTAAGACTAATAATTTGATTTTCTTCTTTCTTTTTTCTAATCAAATTAACTAGAGGTTTATCTATTTTGTGGTTTTTTTTTCATAAAACCAACTCTTGATTTTACTTATTGATTCAATAGTTTTCTTACTTTCAATTTTATTAATCTCTTCTTTTATTTTCAGAATTTCAAATTTGGTATTTAATTGGGTTCTTTTTCTACCTTTTTTAGTTGCAAGCCCAATTCATTCATCTTCTCTTTCTCTATGTTATACAAGTAAGCATTTAGAGATGTAAAATTTCCTCTATTAACTGCTTTGGCTGCATCCCACACATTTTAGTATGTTGTCTCATTATTGTCATTCTCCTGGATGAAGTTACTGATTGTGTCTATAATTGGTTGTTTCACCCACTCATTCTTAAGGATTAGATTATTTAGTTTCCAATTAACTTTTGGTCTATTTTCACCTGGCTTTTCATTGCATGTGATTTTTATTGCATTATGATCTGAGAAAGATGCATTTACTATTTCTGCCTTTCTGCATTTGATTTCAAAGTTTTTATGTTCTAATACATGGTGAGTTTTTGTATATGTTCCCTGTGCTGCTGAGAAAAAGGTATATTCCTTTCTGTCTCCATTCAATTTTCTCCAAAGGTCTATCATCTCTAACTTTTCTAGGATTATATTTACCTCTAACTTCTTTCTTATTTATTTTGTGGTTTGATATATCTTGCTCTGAGAGAGCAAGGTTGAGATCCCCCCAATAGTATAGGTTTTGCTGTTTAATTCTTCTTGCAACTTTCTTAACTTCTCCTCTAGGAATCTTGATGCTATACCATTTGGTGCATATATGTGCCATTATCTCTGGTATCTTTAAGCAGGATGCAGTTTCCTTCCTTATCTTTTTAAATTAGCTCTATTTTTGCTTTTGCTTGATCTGAGATCAGGATTGCTACCCCTGCTTTTTTTTTTAACCTCAACTGAAGCATAATAGATTCTTCTCCAGTCTTTTATCTTTAGTCTAAATGTATCATTTAAATGAGTTTCATGTAAAAAACAATTTGTAGAATTCTGGCTTTTAATCCAGTCTGCTATCCACTTCCATTTTGTGGGAGAGTTCATCCCATTCACATTCATAGATAGAATTACTAGCACTATATTTCCTGCCAACTTGTTTACCACCAGTGATATTTTCCTCTTCCCTTTCCTCCTTTCCCTTCTCCCCAGTATTTTGTCACTGATAACTCCCTCCTTCAAACAGTCCTCCCCTTTTGCAGCCCCCCTTTTTATACCTTTCCCTTTCTACTTCCCTTCTCTCTTCTATTAGCCTCCCTTCTTCCTTTTCCCCTTCCCCTCCTACTTTCCTATAGGGTGAAACAAGCTTCTTTGTGAATGTGTCTGATAATCTCTCTTTGAGCCAAATCTGATGAGAGTAAAATTTGCACAATGTTCATCTCCCTCTTCTCTTTCCCTCAATTGCAATAAGTCTTTTTTGCCTCCTCATGAGATGTAACTCCATTTTGCCTCCATTTTCCTCTTCCTCCAGTAGAATTACCATTCCTTCTCTAATTTCACAATAAAATCAAATTATACCTACACCTTCTAAATATATCCATAATGGAAATGCAGATCTCAAGAGTGAAACACATCATCTTCCCATATAGGGATATAAGCCTTTTAATTTTTAAAAGAAAGTTATTTTTTCTTTATATTTTTACTTTTATACTTCTCTTGAGTTCTGTATTTGACAATCAAATTTTCTATTCAGCTCTGGTCTTTTCATCAGAAATAGATGAAATTCATCTCTTTCATTGAATGTCCATCTTTTTCCCTAAAAGATTCTGTTCAGTTTTGCTGGATAATTGATTCTTGGCTGCAATCCAAGCTCCTTTGCCTTTTGGCATATCAGATTCCAAGCCCTTTGATCCTTTAAAGTGGAAGCTGCTAGGTCCTGAAAAATCCTGATTGTGGCTCCTTTACATTTGAATTGTTTCCTTCTATCTGCTTACAATTTTTCTCCTTGATTTGATAATTCTGAAATCTAGCTATGATGTTCCTTGGAGTTTTTATTTTGGGGTCTTTTTCAGGAGGTGATCAGTGAATTCTTTCAATGGCTATTTTACCCTCTGATTCTAAGACATCTAGGCAGTTTTCCTTGATGATTTCCTGAAAAGATGATGTCTAGGCTCTTTTTTTCATCATGGTTTTCCGGAAGTTCAATAATTCTTAGATTATCTCTCCTAGATCTATTTTCCAGGTCACTTGTTTTTTCAATGAGGTATTTTACATTTTCTTCTATTTTTTTCATTTTTGGTTTGTTTTTTTTACTGATTCTTGAAGTCTCATTGTTTCATTCACTTCCATTTGTTCAATTCTAATTTTTAGTGAATTATTTTCTTCATTTAGCTTTTTATCTCCTTTTGCATTTGGCCAATTGAACTTTTATATGAAGTGTTTTGTCATTGAATTTTTTTCTATTTCAAAGATTTTGTTTTTCAATGAATTGGTTTCTTTTTCATATCTATTTTTGTAGAAAGTATGGGAATGTTCCCAACAGAATTAAGTTTAGAGGACAGGAAGATTTCAAAAGGAAGATAATAAGCTCTGTTTAGAACATAATTAATTTAAGATATCTATGGGACATCCTAGGGGGAAATATCTAGTAGGTAGTTGGATATTTGAGATTGGAGCTCAGGGGAAAGACAAAAGCTCTTTGTGTCGATTTGGAAGTCTTTTTTCATAAATACGATTGTTAAACCCATGAGAGCTGATAAGAGTGTGGGGAAAGAAGGTAGAGGGAAAAGAGATTAGGGCCCAGCTTTAGGAGAAACTCATAATTAGCAGGGATCATGATCTAACAAAACAGACTGAGAAAAAATAAAATGGAGAAGTCAGGCTATAAATAAGAGGAGAACCATGGGAAAGCAGTGTCATGAAAGATGAGAATGGAGAGTTTATTCAGAAATAATCAATGGTGTCAAAAATTACAGAGAAATTTTAAAAGAATGAAGCCTGGGAAAAGGCTGTTGAATTTAGCAACTTAGAGATAATGGTTGACCTTGGAGAATTGTTTCAGTTGAGCAATGACATTAGAAGCCAGATTGTAAGGGTATGAGAAGTGAGGAGGAGGTGAGAAAGGAAAGCAAAAACTAAAGAAAACTTTTTCTCAGCAATTGACTCTGAAAGAGAGAATGGTTTCTTCTTGTAACTAAATATTCTTTTCAACCTCTTGCTCTTACACAAAATCTTTCCTTAGAGATCAATCCTCCAAGACTCCACTTCTCCACCTACCTGCTCTCACTCCCACTACCTCTGCCCAAATGAAAATACAATAGCACATACCCATATCTCCCTCTGTGCTGAGGGTGGGTAAGACAAGCCTTAATCAGTGGCAAAGGATCAGGAGCCTCTGCCAAGAAGCAGTCAGTGGGAGAAGGAGCTTTGTCACCCAATTCAAAGTTGAGCAGATGTATGTTCTCAAATATTCTCATATGTGTGTGTGTGTATGCCTGTGTGTGTTAATTCTGACAACCATTCCCATCCCCATTCCCACATCACACTACCCTCCAAGCCTTGATTTGGGTAAAAGAAACCTTGCATATTATAACTGTTGAAGAAAAACTATTTCTAATACTCTGCAACTTTGATTCAAGTCTGCCAAGAGCAATATATATATATATGTATATATATATACATATATATATGTTCAAATTGGTATTTTTCATATTCTCCAACATGACTCTCGGCTTCTACCTACCAAATGTTTAAATAACATTTGTAGGAGTCTGAGAAAGAATACCAAGATATGTAACAATGTAGTTCTGGGTTAAAATTATAAATAGTTGAACAATCGTAGCTCTAGCCCATTCCTCTGTACCACTCTCCCAGAGGAATCAATGAAATCCTTTTCACAAATGATAAATAGAAAACAATAAAAATGTCCCCTTAACATGTGTGGCTCATAGAACCCTTGTTTCAGGAGTAAAGGAAGGCAATGATCACATACATATTAGAGGTACTCTGTTAAATTTTCATTATTACCCTTAATCTATCAAAAAGTCATTTTTCCCTTTTTGTCCTGACTGATCACTCTTTCTTTCCAAAGGGTTTTCCCAAAGCTTTTAGGAAGGATTTTAAATGAAAATATTATTCTTAATATCTTTAATTTTATTAAAAAGTAGATTTAAAATATGCCCCCACATAATTAAAACATCCCAAGGAAAGATATAATGTCTGACTTCTCTAGCCCCTGGTAGATGAGACATAACCCAGGCTGTTGGCATTCTTGTCCATTCCATGCCTTTACTGTTGTAAATTGTAAAAACTTCAATGTTTGTAGCATTGATTTGGTGCCCTCTAAATTCAGCCAACCCTGGGGAAAAGGCTACTTATTTCTTCCTGGTTGAAAATCTCATGGACTGGTTAAAAGTCTTGTGGTAAAATTTCACATAGATTTTGAATGATAAGTTTTGACTGGCAAAGGGCTTTCCTGACAGAAGAAATAACATGAGAAAAGACATGGAACTAGCAAAGTAAAAACAAAACAAAACAAAACAAAAAAAAAAACTTAGAGAACATGTGTAAATCCAGGTTAACTTTACTATTCAGTATCATAAAATAATAGGTTTAGAGTTGTAAAGAACATCAAAAGCCCTCTAGTCCAGCTCACTCCTTTGACAGATGACAAAATTGGGACTTTCTGTTTATGCAGATAGGAAGCCTCAGAGTCAAGATTAAACAAACCCAAGACATCTTACTCAAAAGCCAGTGATATATAAGCTTGGAAAGACTTTTGGAACCAGACTGTAAAAAACTTTGGCACATATCTGACCTCAAGACAATGTATATGATGTCTCTAACCTACCTTACAGCCTTATCTTCCACTGGTCAACATGATTAAAACCACAATCATAACAGTGTACCACAACTCCTGCTCATACCAACAAGTTGGCTCCCCCAAGTGGTGACTCACTAATTCTCCCTTCAGAATTCGTGGGGAAACCCTGAGGAATTGGGGGGTTTCAAAAATTATCACTCATGAATTTCCATTTGATATGCTCACCATTAACCATCAATTATCAACTATAAATCATCAATTCAGATGGAATGAATTAGCTTTTAGAAAGAATTATTTACTGAGTAGATATAAAATGAAAAGGTGGTGAAAAGAATAATCCTCCCCAAAGTCTGAAATACTTTCCCACAGTTATATATAGGATCCATTGGGAAAGGGAGCTCAAACTTAGAGAGCACATATGATGAAAAGAGGAATTCACAGATTCTGGTCACTGCAAGTTCTTTTTTCTCTTGGTAAAGTATTCATGAAGTTTCTCCTTGGTAAAGCTTTCTGGTTGGACTTCAAGGGTTTATACCCTTATCAAGGTTAGAAGCTTCTTTCTTTATTTTGTCTGGTTTGAGTTTGGCATGTTTCTCTGTTCAAAATGTGAATACTGTCATTGGTCAATTACCCAACCAATGGGCATTTATTAAGTGCCCACTAGATGGCAAGCACTGTCCTAAGTAGTGGGAGATACAAAGAAAGGCAGAAGCCAACTCTTGCTCTTAAGGAACTCAGAAGAATCTTAGTCCTTTAAATCCCAACTAAAATTCCACAATCTATAAAAGGCTTTAACAATTCCTCTCAAAGCTAGTGCTTTTCCTCTCTTAATTATTTTCATATTTATCTCGTAAATATCTTATTTGTTCATATTGATTTGCTTATTGTATCCATAATTAGATTATAAATTCCTTGAGCATTGAGACTATTTTTTGCCTATTTGTGTATCCCAAGCACTTAACATATAGTGCCTGGCACAGAGAAGATCCTTAGGAAATAGCTATTGACCTATCGAGTCTAAAGGGAGATGACAGGCAAATAACTATGTAGAAACAACATATATACATGATAAATTAGAGCTACTCAAGAGAGGAAAAGGACTGACATTAAAGAGTATCAGCATACATTTTTATAGAAGATACAAATTTTTGTTTGTATATTTTTGGAACTTGTTTTTATTTGGATTTTATTTGGAACTTGAAAAAAGTTAGGGAAATCAGGAGATGAAGATGAATAAAAAATATTTCAAATATGAATGGCATATGGGGCAATGATCAGTGAAAATGCCTGAAGTTATACTAGAAGATAAGTGTCTTGTTGGAAGAAAAGCCCTGTATTACTGGATTACATGGAGGTGACTATTTGTGCCCTACCTATGATAGAAATTACCAAACTCAGGTTGGTCTGATGAGCCATACTCCAACACTTGATCCCAATACAATAATGTCATTTTGGTCCTCTTTAAGAATGAAGGACAACAAGCAACCATCAAAGATGAGGAAAGTAAGGTGCAAGAAGAAAGGTATATAGAGGACCAATTGTAAAGGGTTTTGAATGTCAAATGGAGGAGATTCACATGGTTTTCTTATAGAGAGAAGGAAAGTAAAGAAAAAAGCTCCGTCTTCCCTGCCTAAGGACAATTCCCTTCACTATTCTAATATTGGTTAATTACTGGCAATCTGCTAAAATCTGCTACTCTAATACACATAGGTCCAGAGATATGTCTGATTCTTTCAAAAAATCCCAATACATTTCCTGTATGATCTCATCTGATTTTCCCAGTGATCAAGCACTTCCTTTCTCCCAAACTGATTAAGGACTAACAAGTTCATATTTCATTCATAACTTTAATTAATTCAAACAAGAAGTCCAGGGAACTATATTGTCGTTCACTTGTGCCCAACTTTTCATGACATCATGGACCATAATGTCCACAGATTTTTTTTTGACAAAAATCCTGAATGGTTTGCAATTTCCTTCTCCAGTGAATTAAGGCAAGCAAAGATTAACCATAACTTGCCCAGGATCTCACAATTAGTAACTATCTGAAGCTAGATTTGAACTCAGATCTTCCTGACTTCTAACTGAGCCACCTAACTCCCTGGACATCTACGACTTCACATTCATTAGGGTGAAATTTCCTATCTCCAGTCTTACAAAATAGAATCCCATATTTCTAATTGGAAGGTATTTTAGAGGCCATCTAGTCCAACATATTCATTTTGCATATGAAGAAATTGAGGTTCAAAGAGGTCAAGTGATTTAACCAGAAACACACAGCTATTAAGTGCCATAGAAAGGATTGGAACCCAGATTTAAGTTCAGCAGTCTATTGACTATGCCACATTGGCTCTTTCCCTTTCTTTTTAATATCAACTCTTAGACATTTAAACTTGAAAAACTTTACTATTGTGAACCGTTGTCCATCCAAGTTGCACAATTCCAGACCCAGGCAGGTGACATTTTGAAACAAAGCATATGATGACATTTATTAAACAAAGTACAAAGAAGGCAGTGTCCTAGTCAATAGAGAGTTGTACTCATTTAAGACCAGTTCTAATCTGTTGAGATCTTTGTGAACCTTGATTTGAGCCTTCCAGATTTATGCAAATATGATGAGTGTAACCTCCATATTTTCATTGAAAAAAATACAGGTTAGAGAAGAGATAAAGGTAGATAATAAAGAAAAGTGTGTCAGGCTCTGACATGATCCAGATTTAAAAATTAATGGTCAGTGAGGGGGCAGATCCAAGATGGCAGAGTGAAGACACAACTCTCTGTGACTTCCTCTGACCTTCTCTCAAAGCAACAGCAGATTAAGCCTCTGAACTGATTTTTAAGCCGAAGCACCCACAAATATTTGGACTATAACACATACCTAGAAGAAGCTACCTTGGAAGAGCTTCAGAAAAGGTCTGTTTCAGACTGCCAGGGGGTTGGGCAGTTTACCGAGCTCAGATGACAGCACCAGGAGACAGGGCAAGAGCTGGGTGGGACTCAGCATGGCAGATTCCAAGCTCCTAGGAAGTTTCTGGGAGGCTTTGGGTCACCCTGCCCTGCTTGCAGGCAGGTGCTCTGACGGATCTGCCTTTTGTAAAAGATAGATTGTAACCCTCTATAAACATGTACCTAGCCCAGACTACCCAGCACAGGAAATCAATCAGCTGAACTGCCTCAGGGCAAATCAAAGCAGCTGCCACTCCTCTGCTTTAAACAGACCTCAAGCTATTTTTTAAATGAATAAAAAGCAAAAAAGAACTCTCAACATAGACAAATTTTATGGAGAGAGAAGGGCAGACCTCAGATCCTGAGGTTCATAAAGGTAAAGCAACTCCAGAGGAAGCCACAAAGGGAGACATGACCTGGTCCCCATTTCACAAGGTTTTCCTGGAAGATTGCTTAAAGAATCTCAAAAAAGAGTTAGAAGAAAAATGGAGAAATGAATTGAGATCATTGCAAGAAGGATATAATGCCCTACAAAAGAAATATGAAAAAGACCCCAATTCACTGAAAAACAAAATTGGTGAAATGGAAAAAGAATGCAATGAACAAAAAAATTCAATTGGCCAGTTACAAAAGGAGTTAAAAAAGGTAACTCAAGAAAATAATACATTAAAAATTAGAATTGAAGAGAATGAATCAATAAGACTTCAAGAATCAGTTAAACAAAAACAAAAAATGAAAAAATAGAAGAAAATATGAAATATCTCCTAGGAAAAACAACTGACCTGGAAAATAATAGATCTAGGAGAGACAATCTAAGGATAATTGGACTTTCTGAAAGCCATAATTAAAAAAAAAGAACCTAAACACTATTTTCCAGGAAATCATGAAAGAAAACTGCCCTGATGTTTTAGAATCAGAAGGCGAAATCACCATCGAAAGGATTCACCAATCACCTTCTGAAAGAAACCCCAAAATTAAATCCCCAAGGAAAATCACGGCTAAATTTCAGGACGATCGTACCAAGGAAAAAATATTGCAAGAAGCTAGAAAGAAACAATTCAAATACCAAAGAACTCTTATTAGAATCACCCAAGATCTGTCAGCTTCCACATTAAAGGATCGAAGGGCCTGAAACCAGATATTCCAAAAGGCAAAGGAACTTGGATTACAGCCAAGAATAAGCTATCCAGCTAGAATGACATTATCTTCCATGGAAGAAAATGGAAATTTAAGGATATAGGTGAATTTCATCTATTTCTAATGAAAAGACCAGATCTGAACAAAAAATTTGACCTCCCAACACAGAACTCAAAAGAAGCATAAAAAGGTAAAAAAGAACTCTTGAGAAGTATATTTCTACTAGGGGTATACTTAAATAATGGGGGTATAATTTTATTTTATTTTGATAATATGAAAAAGAAACTAGAGGTGGAAGGGGTATCATACTGGAAAAAGAGGGAAAAGGAGGTAAAATTAAGTAAAAAAAAGGAGGTAAAAATAAGGTAACATCTCATGAAGAAACAAAGAAAACCTAATATAGTTGAGGGAAAGAAGGCAGGGGGATGAGCATTGTAGGAATCTTACTCTCATCAGATTGGGCTCTAAAAGAGAGAGTATATATATAAAAGATACATTTGATTTCGCAGAGAAATTTGTCCCTCCATATAGGGAAGTGGGAGGGAAAGGAGGAAAAGAAAGGGAGAGATTAATAGAAGGGAAAACAGAAGAATAGGAGAAAGGTGTAAGAAAGGGGGAAGAGCTCTAAAGGAGAGAGGATTGTTTGAGGGAGGGGGTCATCAAAAGCAAAATATAAGGGAGGAGGGAAGGGAGAAAGGGGAAAGGAAAGAGAAAAACATAACTTTGGGTAAATAAGATGGCAGTAAATACAGAATTAGTTATTTTAACTGTTAATGTGAATAGGATGAACTCTCCCATAAAACGGAAGCAGATAGCAGACTGGATTAAAAGCCAGAATCCAACAATATATTGTTTACAAGAAACACATGTAAAGCATAGAGATACATACAGAGTGAAGGTAAAGGGCTGGAGCAGAATCTATTATGCTTCAAGTGAACAACAACAACAAAAAAAAGCAGGGGTAACAATCCTGATCTCAGATCAAGTAAAAGCAAAAATAGATCTAATTAAAAGAGATAAAGAAGGAAACTAGATTTTACTAAAGGGTACCATCGATAATGAAGCAATGTCAATACTAAACATATATGCACCAAGTGCAATAGCATCCAAATTCCTAGAGGAGAAGTTAAGAGAGATGCAAGAAGAAATAGTAAAACTATACTAGTGGGGGATCTCAACCTGGCTCTCTCAGAATTAGATAAATCAAACCACAGAATAAATAAGAAAGAAGTTAGGGAGGTAAACAAAATGTTAGAAAAGTTAGGTATGATAGATCATTGGAGAAAATTGAATGGAGACAGAAGGGAATTTACTTTTTTCTCCGTGGTTCATGGAACTTATACAAAAATTGACCATGTGTTAGAGTACAAAAACCTCAAAATCAAATGCAGAAAGGCAGAAATAGTAAATGCATTTTTTCAGACCATGATGCAATAAAAATCACATGTAATATAAGGCCAGGAGAAAATAAACAAAAGTTAATTGGAAATTAAATAATCTAATCCTAAAGAATGAATGGGTGAAATAGCAAATCATAGACACAATCAATAATTTCATCCAGGAGAATGACAATAATGAAACAACATACCAAAATTTGTGGGATATGGCCAAAGCAGTTATAAGAGGTAATTTTATATCTCTAGATGCTTACTTGCATAAACTAGAAAAAGAGAAGATCAACGAATTGGGTTTACAATTTAAAAAGCTAGAAAAAGAACAAATTAAAAACCCTCAAATACCAAATTGGAAATTCTGAAAATAAAAGGGGAGATTAATAAAATTGAAAATACAAAAACTATTGAATTAATAAATAAAACTAAGAGTTGGTTTGATGAAAAAACCAACAAAATAGATAAACCTTTAGTTAATTTAATTAGAAAAATGAAAGGAAAATTAAATTGTTAGTCTCAAAAATGAAAAGGGAGAACTCTCCACCAATGAAGAGGAAATTAGAGCAATAATTAGGAGTTACTTTGCCCAACTTTATGCCAATAAATTTGATAATCTAAATGAAATGGAGGAATATCTACAAAAATATAGATTGCCCAGGTTAACAGAAGAGGAAATGAATTAAATAGCCCCATTTTAGAGAAAGAAATAGAACAAGCTATTAATCAACTCTTTAAGAAAAAATCTCCAGGGCCAGATGGATTTACCTGTGAATTCTACTGAACATTCAAAGAACAATTAATTTCAATACTATGCAAACAATTTGAAATAACAATAGCTAAACCAGGTAGGGTAAAAACAGAGAAAGAAAACTATAGACCAATTTCCCTAATGAATATTGATGCAAAAATCTTAAATAAGATATTAGCAATGAGATTACAGAAAGTTATCCCCAGGATAATACACTATGATCACGTAGGATTTATAGCAGGAATGCAGGGGTGGTTCAATATTGGGAAAACTATCAGCATAATCAATTATATTAATAACCAAACTAACAAAAATCCTATGATTATCTCAATAGATGCAGAAAAAGCCTTTGATAAAAGCCAATACCCATTCCTATTAAAAACACTAGAGAATATAGGAATAAATGGGCTTTTCCTTAAAATGATCAGTATCATCTATTTAAAACCATCTATTTAAAAGCATCATATGTAATGGGGACAAACTAGAACCATTCCCAGTAAGATCAGGAGTGAAACAAGGCTGTCACTGTCACCATTACTATTTAATATTGTATTAGAAATGTTAGCTTTGGCAGTAAGAAAAGAAAAAGAGATTAAGGGAATTAGAGTAGGTAATGAGGAAACCAAATTATCACTTTTTGCAGATGATATGATGTTATACTTAGAGAACCCTAGAGACTCAACTAAAAAACTACTAAAAACAATTCACAACTTTAGCAAAGTTGCAGGATACAAAATAAATCCACATAAATCATCAGCATTTTTATATATTACCAACAAAGTTCAGCAGCAAGAGATACAAAAAAATTCCATTCAAAATAACTGTTGATGGTATAATATTTGGGAATCTATATTCCAAGGAAAAGTCAGGAACTATACGAACTAAACTACATAAAACTCTCCACACAAATAAAGTCAGACTTAATCAGTTGGAAAAATATCAAATGCTCATGGGTAGGCCAAGCAAATATAATAAAAATGACAATACTACCCAAACTAATTTACTTATTTAGTGCCATACCAATCAAACTCCCAAGAAATTATTTTACAGATCTAGGAAAAATAGTAGCAAAGTTCATCTGTAAGAATAAAAGGTCAAGAATTTCAAGGGAATTAATGAAAAAAAGGCTGATGAAAGTGTTCTTTCTGTATCAGCTTTAAAACTATGTTTTAAAGCAGCAGTCATCAAAACCATTTGGTACTGGCTAAGAAATAGAGTAGTCGATCAGTGGCATAGGATAGAATCACAGAACAAACTAAGCAATAACTATAGCAATTTAGTGTTTGATAAACCTAAAGACCCCAGCTTCTGGGATAAGTACTCACTATTTGACAAAAACTTCTGGGAAAATTGGAAACCAGTGTGGAAGAAATTAGGGCTTGACCCACACCTAACACCACATACCAAGATAAGATCTAAATGGGTTCATGATTTAGATATAAAGAGTGATATTATAATCAAATTAGAGGAACATAGGATAGTTTACCTCTCAGACCTGTGGAGAAGGAAGGAATTTGTGTCCGAAGAACTGGAACTCTTAATTGAACATCAGATAAATAATTTTGACTATATTAAGTTAAAAAGTTTTTGTACAAATAAAACTAATGCAGACAAGATTAGGAGGGAAGCAATACATTGAGAAATCATCTTTACATTTAAAGGTTCTGACAAAGGCCTAATTGCTAAAATATATAGAGAATTGACTCATATTTATAAGAATTCAAGCCATTCTCCAATTGATAAATGGTCAAAGGATATGAATAGACAATTTTCAGATGATGAAATTAAAACTATTTCCAGTCACATGAAAAGGTGCTCCAAATCACTATTGATCAGAGCAATGCAAATTAAGACAACTCTGAGGTAGCACTACACACCTGTCAGATTGGCTAAAATGACAGGAAAAGATAATGATGAATGTTGGAGGGGATATGGGAAAACTGGGACACTAATACATTGTTGGTGTAACTGTGAACAGATCCAACCATTCTGGAGAGCAATTTGGAGCTATGCTCAAAAAGTTATCTAACTGTGCATCCCCTTTGACCCAGCAGCATTTCTATTGGGCCTATATCCCAAAGAGATCTCAGAAGAGGGAAAGGGTCCCACATATGCAAGAATATTTGTGGCAGCCCTTTTTGTAGTGGCTAGAAACTGGAAACTGAAGGGATGCCCATCAATTGGAGAGTGGCTGAATAGACTGTGATATATGAATGTCATGGAATATTATTGTTCCGTAAGAAATGACCAGCAGGATGATTTCAGAGAGGCCTGAAGAGACTTGCATGAACTGATGCTGAGTGAAATGAGCAGAATCAGGAGATCATTATACACAGCAACAACAAGACTATATGATGATCAATTCTGATGGACGTGGTTCTCTTCAACAATGAGATGTTTCAAACCAGTTGCAGTTGTTCAGTGATGAAGAAAGCCATATACACCCAGGGAGAGGCCTATGGGGTCTGAGGGTGAACCACAACATAACATTTTCATGCTTTCTATTGATGTTTGCTTGCATTTTGTTTTCCTTCTCAGATTTTTTTTCTTATAGATCCAATTTTTCTTGTACAGCAAGATAACTGTATAAGTATGTGTACATATATTTGATTTGTCAAGTATTTTAACATAATTAACATGTATTAGGCTTACTGCCATCTAGGGGAGGGGGTGGGGGAAAGGAAGAAAAAATTTGTAACAGAAAGCTTTGCAAAATTACCCATGCATATGTTTTGCAAATAAAAAGCTTTAATAAAAAAAATTAATGGTCGATAATCTTTACTCCATTGCTCTTTTCCCAACCATTCAAGAAAAACTCCCTTTCTTTCTTCTCCTCCAAACCACAGCAGTCGATAATTATTTAACACATACAATTTGCCTAGCAAATTGTTAGTTGCTATGGAGGATGTTGCAGAAGACATTGTCCCTACCCTTTATGCACTTTTATTCTAGGTGAAAAACCATCAGTGAACACAAGATTCTCACACAAAAAAGCTTACAAAAACAATATAAGATAATATGTTATTAAGTACTGAAACATATAGTACAGACATGGAGTCCATGATATGGGGAAGTTCATAATATAAGGAATATTAGGAAGCACTAGAAAAGCTTCATTAAGAAAGACAAACAAGACTCTGGAAATGAGATCTCTCCATGTATTATAATCTAGTGAAAGAGTTCAAGAAGCAAGATGTGTTAGTGGTTGAACTCCATTCTACAATGAGGAAAAAGCATAACTATTGGTACTAAGTTGATGACTTGGGATAAAATCCTGATCACCTTATCTTAGTTATAGCTCTACCTGGCACACACTGACTCACTAACTTCTCCAAACACAACTACAGAAACTATACTTAGAGTGAACTTTCTGCAAAATCCACCCTCCTTGACTTGAATGAACTGATGCTGAGCAAAATGGGCAGAACTAGGAGATCATTATACATGGCAACAACAAGACTATACGATATCAGTTCTGATGGACATGGCTCTCTTCAACAATGAAATGTTTCAAACCAGATCCAATTGGTCAGTGAAGAAAGCCATATACACCCAGAGAGAGGGATATGAAATGTGGACCACAACATAACATTTTCATGCTCTCTATTGATGTTTGCTTGCATTGGGTTTCCTTTCTCAGATTTTTTTTTCTTGTAGACACGGTTTTTCTTGCACAACAATGATAAATGTGGAAATATATATACATATATTCGATTTGTCAAGTATTTTAACATAATTAACATGTAGTGGACTTCCTGCCATCTAGGGGAGGGGAGGAGACTAGGGGGAAAATTTGTAATGGAAAGCTTTGTAAGGGTCAATGTTGAAGAACTACCCATATACATGTTTTGCAAATAAAAAGCTTTAATAAAAAAAAAATCCACCCTCCTTCCTAGAAGGAAGGGCCTGTTCAGGCATGAATTGAAGCAGGCAACCACTGATATTCCTTCTAATCCCCAAATTATGTGATTTGTAATTGTATAAATAAAAACAAAAACAAAAACAGTCGTATGTCCTTTCTAACTACAAGGTTTAATCAACTTTTAATTTGAACACTTGGTGAGAATGCTATTAAAATAACTTTGTGTCAATCCTCTGATAAAGCTGAAGGACTTTTTGTAATGTAAATAATTACCTAATTTATTCTTTGTGAAAATTTGGTTACACATTATGTTTGCCTAGGGCAAAGTATACTTAGATTCTGTTTGCATTAGATACTTATTTGCTTTATAGGAATCATAAGATCTTAGAGTTGGAAGTACTTTAGAAGTCACCTAGATCCACTGAAACTGTCCTGATATGACACTTCTCCATCCGCATGCACACCAGAAAGGATTTTGTTCAAACATGAATTGGACTGTGATTGAACTATTTATTTTTAAAATTTAGATATGATTTTTACTGATATCTTTTTATATCACTATAATTTCCTACAGTATACTCTTCACCTTCCCAAAGAGTCACCCCACATAACATAATATTTTTGAAGGCAAAAAAGAAAAAAACACTGTATTAAAACTATCCTATACTATATTTAAAATATTATAATAGATCAATGCAGGAAAAAATTCTGCACAACATTTGTGAACCTCTCTCTTCCACAAATGAGATCAGAGTGTCATCTCATATCTCTACTTTATTTAACACTTACTATCTGCCTAGCATCAAGTTAGTTGCTGTGGAGGATGTTGCTCTTATTTCTATAAATTTCACTCAGTTCTCTGTATAGTTGAGATATGAAGTTTTAAGAAGAAAAATTTTATGTAAATTTTTTTTCACAGTAATGATTACTTACTATGTATTTTCCTCCATTCTATTTTCCCCTTGTTTACTCTATTCTCACTCTCCTTTCACCATATCCATTCTCAAGTATTTTGCTTCTGATTTTTCACTTCTTTGAATTTGTCCTTCTTTCTATCTCCTATTCCTCATCTTTTAACTGTCTTATATAAGATAGATTTCTACACCCAACTGAGTGTGTGTTATTCCCTCTTAATGCCACTTCCAATGAGAATAAGGTTCACATACTTAGTTTCCCTCTTCCCCTATTTTCCCCTCCACTGTAAAAATGTCATTCTAAGCCTCTTTTATGGCAGATAATTTGCCCCATTCTATTTCTCCCTTTGCATTCTCCCAGCACATTCTTCTTTCTCATCCTTTAATTT
The DNA here is from genome assembly GCA_023553655.1 of Myrmecobius fasciatus. Classification (NCBI taxonomy): domain Eukaryota; kingdom Metazoa; phylum Chordata; class Mammalia; order Dasyuromorphia; family Myrmecobiidae; genus Myrmecobius; species Myrmecobius fasciatus. Next base: position 6,108 of record JAJPUD010020769.1, on the reverse strand, counting down.
AATTAATTTTTTAGATAATCACCCCATCATATTCAACTCATAACTGTGCTTTTATCTTTGTATATTCCTCCTAATTTCCTTAATAAGAAGAAAATTTGGGGGAGTTACTAGCCTCCCTTCCTCAAGCAAGAAGGTAAACAGTTTAACCTTATTGAATCCCTTGTAATTTATCTTTCCTGATTACTTTTTTATGCTTCTCTTGATCTTGTATTTGAAAATAAAATTTTCTATTCAGCTCTATCCTTTATTTCATTCAATATCATTTTTTTCCTAAAGGATTATATTCAGTTTTGCTGGGAAAATGAATCTGGCTTGTAATCCTAGCTCTTTTGCCCTCCAGAATATCATACTTTAAGTCCTACAGTCCTTTAACATTGAATCTACTAAATCTTGAATTACCCTGACTATGTCTCTTCAATATTTGAATTGTTTCTTTTTGGCTACTTGCAATATTTTCTCCCTGATGCAGGAACTCAGAAATTTGGCTACAATATTCCTGGGAGTTTTCATTTTGGAATCTCTTTCAGAAGATGATTGGTGGATTTCTTCAATTTCTGTTTTATCCTCTGATTCTAGAATATCAGGACAGTTTTCTTTGACAATTTCTTCGAAAATGCTATCTAGACTCTTTTTTTTTATCATGCCTTTTAGGTGATCCAATAATTTTTAAATTCTCTCTCTTGGATCTATTTTCTGGGTCGTTGGTTTTTCAATAAGGTATTTCACATTTTCTTTTTTAATTTTTAAAAAATGTCTTTTGATTGATTCTTGATGTCTCATAGAATCATTGACTTCCACTTGCCCAATTCCAATTTTTAAAGAATCCTTTTCTTCAGTGAGCTTTTGTTCCTCCTTTTACATTTGGCCACTTGTATTTTTTAAGGAATTCTCTTCAGTGAACTTTTATATATCTTATCCCATGTGATCGATTCTACTTTCTAAGGTAGTCTTTTCTTTCACTGGATCTGCTTCTCTTCTGATTTTTTTATACTAGGATTTCTGATATTAAGGTCATGTATCTACTTAGGACATATTGTGGAATATCGCATAAAGTGTTGGTCTAAGATTAACTTCCACCAAACTGATTTCCATGTTTCCCGGAATTATTTTTTTATCCAAAAGGGAATCTATTTCTGCATTATTTATGTTTTCTGTTTTATCAAACATTGAATTAATGTATTCCATTGTTTCTGATTCACTCTTACCCAACCTATTCCATTGTTCAACCTCTCCATTTTTTAAACCAATACCAAGTAGTTTTAATGACTATTGATTTACAATATAGTTTGAGTTCTGCAAACTCCCTCCTTTCTTATTCTCTTATTCTTATTCCTTCTTTTTTCTGCCTCTTTTTATCATTTACCTTGATACTCCAGATTTTTTCCAAATGAATATTATTATTCTATTATTAAATTCTATAAAGCATTATTTTGATAACTTGATTGGCATAGTATTAAAACTTTAAGATAACTTTTATAGTATTGCTGTTTTTATTATATAGGCAAGGTCAAGATATGAGAATTGAACATTCCTCTAGCTATTTAAATTCCTCTTTTTTTAAAGGAGTACTTTATAATTTCATTTATACAAGTGTTTTGGGTGCTTTGGTGTATTAATCTTCAGGCACTTTGTCAAATTTGTAGTTATTTGGAATAAGATTTCACTTCCTATTATTGCCTCTTCAATTTTATTATTGTATAGAAATGCATTGATATATTAATATTGTAGAACATTGCAATAATATATAACTATTATTAATAATTTCACATAATTATATTAATATTGTGTTACATATATAATATATTGATATCATGCAAATGATGCAATGCAATTAATTAATAATATTACACAATAACATTATTGTATAGAATGCTTTGGTATATTCCTCCTCTGACACTTTTAAAAATTTATAGTTATTTGTAATAAGGTTTCGCCTTCTTTTATTGCCTCTTCAATTTTATTATTGTATAGAAATGTGGTTGATTTTTTAGGATTTATTTTGTAGCCTGAAGCTTCACTGAACCTATTATCTCAATTAACATCTTTGCTGAATCTCTAGAATTTTATAATCTCATCAGCAAATAGAAATTATTTTATCTCTTCTTTATCTATTTTATTTCCTTAACTTTTTTCTCTTGTATTGTTGCTATTGTTAGTATTTCCAGAATTAAATCAAATAATGACAATGAAAGTAGGCATTTTTACTTTACTCCTATATTTACTAGAAAGCATTCTAGTGTATTCTCATTGCATATGATGCTTGTGTTATATTTTAGATGCTTTTTATGATGTAAAAAATTTGTTCTGTGCCTATATTTGTAGGGCTTTTTTTTTACCATAAATGAGGGGTGTACTTTGTGAAAGACTTCTGAATATATTGAAACAATCATGGGGTTTGGAATGTTTTTGTCTTTAATATGATTATGCTGATTATATCCTTAATGTTGAATTATCTTGGAATCTCAGATATAAATACTTAGTCATAATGAATGATTTCTTGGATAAATCATGATAGTCTATTTGAAAGAGTCTTATTCACCATTTTCCACTAATATTCATTAATTAAATTGATCAACAATTTTCCTTCTATGCGGTACCTTTCCATGATTTAGGTATTAGGAGTATATTTGTCTCATGAAAGGAATTTGGTAAAGTGCTTCCTTTCTCTATTTTTGAGACTAATCTCTATTGTATGGATAGCAATTGTTCTTTAGAAGTTTGATAGAATTCACCCATGAATCCATCAGGAGAACATATATTTTTATTTGGTAATTTCTTTGGCATTAATTCTATTTCCTTTTCTGAATTTGGATAAGATTTTAATTTAGTCATCTGGTAGTTGGGGATTTTTATATTTTTGAAAGTATTTCTCTCTTGTATTTTAAGTTTTGATAGACAGACAGGTAGACAGAAAGACAGATAGATATAATTGTTCAATTGTTTCATTTGTGTCTATCTCCCTTTGGGGTTCTTATGGCAAAGATACTAAAATGGTTTGCCATTTCTTTCTCCAATTCATATACATATGAGGAAATTGAAGCAAACAGGGCTAAATGTCACACAGCTAATAAGTATTTTAGACTAGATTTTAACTCAGGTCTTCCTTACTCCAGACCTGGCACATTATCCACTGTGCCACCTACTTCTATATAAACACACACAGAGTTATATTTTGTATTATTACTATGTATAATGTTTCTCCTGCTTTTGTTTTAATTTGACCCTGATCATTTGTTGATTTGAGTTTCTGTTGTTTTTAATCAAATAGGTTAAAGATTTATCAATTTTGTTATCATTTCAGAGAACCAGTTTTTAGTTTTATTTATCATTTCTAGAAGTTTTTTGTTTCTATCTTTCCACTGATTTTAATACCTTTTCTTTTTGTTCATTTTATTTTGCTGGTTTCCTAATTTTCAAATACATACTCAGATCATTAATTTTCTTATTTTCTATTCCATCAATGTATTTTTCTAAGAATTTGATTTTTCCCAAGTATTGCTTTAGCTTCATTCCAGAAGTTTGATATTGTTTCATCATTACTATTTTTCACCTAATTATTCATTGCCTCTGTAATTTGTTCTTTGATTTATTCATTAATGAACACTTAATGTTAAGTTTTCATTTGGATCTGTCTTTTATTTGTATTTTTTAATTTATTACTATTTTTGTTGTGCTATCATCTGTAAAGGATATATTTACTACTTTTGCCTTCCCTACATTTGTTTGCAGTATTTCTGTACCCTAACACATGGCCATTTTTTAAAGGTTACATATGGTATTGAAAAATGTATAGGCATTCTTTTGAATCCCATTTAGAAGATAACCTTCAGTTTCTTCAGCAACATTTTTAGTTTTATATTTTTTCTTTTGTTTTCATTTCTTTTTTTATTATTAAACCTTTTTATTTGCAAAACATATGTAAGGGTAATTCTTCAACATTAACCCTTACAAAGCTTTCTGTTACAAATTTCCCCCTCCCACTCCCCTCCCCTCCCCTATATGGCAGGATATCCACTACATGTTAATTATGTTAAAATAGTTGACAAATCAAATATATGTATACATATTTCCACACATCATTTTTGTGCAAGAAAAATCATATCTACAAGAAAAAAAAATCAGAGAAAGGAAACAATGCAAGCAAACATCAATAGAGAGCATGAAAATGTTATGTTGTGGTCCACATTTCACATCCCTCTCTCTGGGTGTATATGGCTTTCTTCACTGAACAATTGGAACTAGTTTGAAACATTTCATTGTTGCAGAGAGCCATGTCCATCAGAATTGATCATCATATAGTCTTTTTGTTGCCATGTATAATGATCTCCTGGTTCTGCTGATTTCACTCAGCATCAGTCCATGCAAGTCTCTCCAGGCCTCTCTGAAATCATCCTGCTGGTCATTTCTCACAGAAGAATAATATTCCATAACATTCATATACCATAATTTCTTCAGCCATTCTCCAATTGATGGGCATCCCTTCAATTTCCAGTTTCTAGCCACTACAAAAAGGGCTGTCACAAACATTCTTGCACATGTGGGGCCCTTTCCTTCTTTTATGATTTCTTTGGGATATAAGCCCAATAGAAACACTGCTGGATCAAAGGATATGCACAGTTTGATAACTTTTTGAGCATAGTTCCAAATTGCTCTCCAGAATGGCTGGATCCATTCACAGTTCCACTAACAATGTATCAGTGTCCCAGCTTTCCCACATCCCCTCCAACATTCATCATTATCTTTTCCTGTCATTTTAGCCAATCTGACAGTTGTGTAGTGGTACCTCAGGGTTGTCTTGATTTGCATTTCTCTGATCAATAGTGATTTGGAGCACCTTTTCATATGACTAGAAATAGTTTCAATTTCATCATCTGTAAATTGTCGATTCATATCCTTTGACCATTTATCAATTGGAGAATGGCTTGAATTCTTATAAATATGCGACAATTCTCTATATATTTTAGAAATGAGGCCTTTATCAGAACCCTTAAATGTAAAGATGATTTCCCAGTTTATTGCTTCTCTCCTAATCTTGACGGCATTGGTTTTGTTTGTACAAAAACTTTTTAA
>JAJPUD010020768.1:1075-18444 GCA_023553655.1 Myrmecobius fasciatus | reverse complement strand
GAGAGAGAAGAGAGAGAGAGAGAGAGAGAGAGAGAGAGAGAAGGCAATTGGAGTTAAATGATTTGCCCACAGTCACATAGCTAGTATCTGAGGCCAGATTTCAATTCAATTCTATCAATTCTACTACCCAGATACCGCTAATTTTTTTAATGTAAATAATATACATTATTTAATGTAATAGGCTGATAAACTTTATATCAATTCCTGGTTTCAAAATGTATTATATATTATTGTTAAAGGAATAGTTTCTAAGTATTTAGTTTAAAAAGGAGATCATTAAGAGGTAATATGAATTTATCATAAAACTATCTGCCAGAATAATTTTTTTCCACAGCATTAAAATGAAGGAGCTGAAAGAGATGCTTTGAATTCTCTTACAGCTTTAGTTTAAGTATTTTTTATTGACAGATTAATAGTGGTATTAAATCTTACTTTTGGCAGAATATTGGCTGAAACAAAACACCTGTAGATAAAATATAGAACTAGAAACAACATGCTTGTATAGTTAAATGGATTGAGGACTTATTAAACAATTAGATCTAAACAGTGTTAATTTATCAATTGCTATGAAACTAGAGAGAGTTTTTGGTGAAGGTATCCAGTTATGGGAGCAGTTATATCACTTCTGCTTTCAAAAGAGCAGGGACCTTGAGAAACATGATCAATTGCAGTCTCATGGGATCAGTGACTCATACCAGGTCAGGACCAGAGCACAGAAAAGGAAAACAGTTACCACATCTCTGCCTAGTTTCCACCTTGGAAACACTGAAAATTTCCAGCACCTCAGAATTAGCTGTGAAAATAGCAGTGTGAAAAAAAATAAAATTTGTGTCAGTGACTCCCACTCCACTATGCTAGGAACAGATTCAAACTTTAACATAAAGTTCAAAATTAAGAAGGAAGCTCAAAAAAATAAGCAAGCAACAAAACAATCTGTTCATAAAAAGCTACTATGATAATAGGAAGATTATGCCATCAACATTTTTTTCAACAGTATTTTGAGGTTTTTTTTTTCCAAATATATGTAATGATTTTTTTTATTTCTTTTTGGAATAAGGCTTTTTATTTTCAAATATATGCATAGATAATTGACAAAATTTACCCTTGCATAACCTCATGTTTCAGATTTTTTCCTCCTTCCCCCCCTTGCCTATATGGCAAGCAATTCAATATATGTTAAACTGTTAGTATATATATATATATATTAAATCCAATATGTATAAACATGTTTATACAATTCTCTTGCTGCACAAGAGAAATCAAATCCAAAAAAAAAGTAAATGAGTAAGAAAAAATCCAAGCAAACAACCACAAAAAGAGTGAGAATATTATGTTGTGATGCACATTTAATTCTTACAGCCCTCTTTTTGTGGGTAGATGGCTCCCTTAATCACAAGATCATTGGAACTGGCATCAATCATGTCAATGTTGGAAAGAGTCATATTCTTCAGAATTGATAGTCATATAATATTGATGTTGTCACATACAATGATCTCCTGGTTCTGCTCATTTCACTTACCATCAGTTCCCATAAGTCTCTCCAGGCTTTTCTAAAATCATATTCTTCATCATTTCTTATAGAACAATAGTATTCCACAATATTCATATATCATAACCTATTTAGCCATTCTCCAAGTGATGGACATCCACTCAGTTTCCAGTTTTTAGCCACTACAAAAAGGGCTGCCACAAACATTTTTGCACAAGTGGGTTCCTTTCTTTCCTTTAATATCTCTTTGGGAAATAGGATCAAAAGAAACATTGTTGGGTCAAAGGGTACACACTGTTTTATAACTTTCTGAACATGGTTCCAAATTGCTCTCCAGAATGGTTGCATCCATTTACAACTTGACCAACAAAGTACTAGTGTCCCTGTTTTCCCATATCCCCTCCAACATTTGTCCTTGTCTTTTCTTGTCATCTTAGCCAAACTGAGAGGTGAGTAGTGGGATCTCAGAGTAGTCTTAATTTGCATTTCTCTGATCAATAGTGATTTGGAGCACCTTTTCATATGACTAGAAATAGTTTTAATTTCTTCATCTGAAAATTGTCTTCATATCCTTTGACCATTTATCAGTTGGACAATGGTTTGAATTCTTATAAATTTGAGTCAATTATCTATATGTTTTAGAAATGAGGCCTTTATCAGAACACTTATATGTAAAATGATTGCCCAATTTATTGCTTCCCTTCTGATCTTGTCTGCATTAGGTTTGTTTGTACAAAAACTTTTTAACTTACTATAATCAAAATCACCTATCTGATGTTCAATTATGAGTTCCAGTTCTTCTTTGGACACAAATCCCTTCCTACTCTACAAAAAAGATATCTTTAACTTACATTTTTGGAAGATTAGGTGTTCCAAATTTTTTTCTTCCTTCCTTTCTTCATTCCCTCTTCCCAAGAAAATAGACTGTCTGATATAGATTGTACATGTACAATCCTTTTAAATATATTAACATATTTGTCATGTTGTTCAAGAGAAAAAGAACAAAAGAACAAAAAACTAGAAACAAAAAGCAAACAAATGAAAAAGTTGAAAACAGTATTCCATAGTTCTCTCTTTGGATATGGGTTGCCCTTTCATATCAAGTCTATCTATCACAATTGATCATCACATAATCTTTCTGTTATTGTGTACAATGTTCTCTTGGTTCTGCTCACTTCACGCAGCCTCAGTTCATGAAAGTCTTCCCATACTTTTCTGAAGTTAGCCTGCTCATCATTTCTTATAGAACAATAATATTTCATTATATTCATATATCTTAACTTATGCGGTCATTTCCCAATTGATGGGCATCCACTCAATTTTCATTTCCTTGTCACTATAAAAAAAGTTGCTACAAATATGTTTGTACATGTGGATCCTTTACCCTCCTTTATGTTCTCTTTGGGATACAGACCCAATAGTGACACTGCTGGATCAAAAGATATGCCCAGTTTTATAGGAATAGTTCCAAACTGCTCTCCAGGATAGTTGAATTATTTAACAACTTCACAAACAATGCATTAGTGTTCCAGTTTTCTCATATCCCCTCCAATATTTGTCTTTATCTTTTCCTGTCATCTTAGCAAAAGTTTACTTTAGAGGAAAAATAGGTTCAGAAAGAAAGGGAAAAAGACAAGCAGAAGAAAAAAAGATCAAAGGAAATGCACAACTAGTAGTCAAAATTGTGAATATGAATGGGAAGACTTCATCCATAAAGCAGAATTAGAGGACAAAATTGATTAGAGACTCTAATCAAAGAATTTGTTTTCTTCAAGAAACATATTTAGAGCTGAGTGACAGAGAAAGAGTTAAAATAAGTGTCTGCCACAGAATTCATTGTGCTTCAACTGAAATTGAAAAGGTAGGAGTGGCAAAAGCAAAAAAGAGACCTATTTAAAAGATAATCAGGAAAACTACATTTTGCTAAAAGGTACCAAAAAAAAAAAAAAAGAAAGGAAGCAAGGAAGGACAGGAGGACGGGAGGAAGGAAGGATGGAAGGAAGGAAGGAAAGAAGGAAAGAAGGAAGAAAAGGAAGGAGGGAGGGAAGGAACAGAAGGAGAGATGAGGGAAGGATGGAGTGAGGGAAGAAGGAAGGAGGGAAGGAAAAGAACAGAAGAAAGAAGATAGATCAATAGATGTACATGTACAAATAAAGGACACATTTTAATGCTTAATTTGAATCATTAACATTTTCCCCATCACTTCCTCAGATCTACACAATCAACAATAAACAAAGCTTTGCATTGGAGGATATATACATTTTTTGAAATTTAAATGTTCACACTTGAAATTTAATTTAGTTTGCTTCTTCTAGCTGGTTTCAGCTGGCTCTCACATATCTCTGGCTGGAAGGGCAAGTACATACAAGGAAGTAATAAGAAATGAGCTCATAAATACAAGTTATGCACAGATTTGTGAAAAGGCATATTATCTAAGATTTGCATAGCATTTTATGATTTGCTAAGCACTTTGCAAGTATTATCTCCTTATATCTTTAAAATATCCCTTTTGACCTTTTGATGTTTCTATCCCCATTTTACAACAAAGTAAAGTGAGGAGGAGAGAGATTAAACTATTTTCCCTAGGCCATTTAGTTAATTACTATCTGAGAGAGGATTCAAATCCAATCCTCCCGATTCTAAATCCAGAGTTATATTCTCTTTTCCAGATGTATCAAACATGTTTGCCACCTTTCCACCTCTGCAATGTAATCTGAACCAGATTAAAATGTAATTGGAAAATATTTTTAATGTAAATAAAAATTCAATGCAACATAAATACTGTTAACCTGAGATTTTCTAAGTCAATATAGTAAAGTTTAGTGACCCTATTTCTATTTGACTTTGACACCACTCAAAGTCATCTAGTTATATTAAGAGGAGAAATAAGAAAAGATTGGCAGTTGAGTAGAACTGAAATGATGAGAACAGTATTCATTTGCTTTTAAATATTCTCTTAATCATTGAATCAGTGTAATATCAAACCTATCATTAATGTTTTAAATGAGAATATATATGAATAATACTTTTATGATGGGAATGTGCACTCTAACAACAATTGAGGTACTAGAACTATTCAAGGAAAAAACACCAATACCTCATTAGAACGGTGAATATATGAAAAAATGACCTTTAAAAATCTCAGCTACAGCTGAGAATAAGGACTAAGAATAAATTTGTAGTCATTTGATTTTGACAGTATTCCCTAAAAATTATTCATTTTTGCAATAATGAATATAGTCAGATGAAGAGGATAATAGACAAGTGCTTTTTACATAGTTATGATCTATTTAATAGTAGAACCAGATTTTTGTCTATACCTAATATTTTAATTAAATAGTTGGAATGATTTCCACAGAATTTTAAGGTTTATGCTAGTTATTATGAAAAAACATTGCTTTAAAAGCTTAACCTTTAGTTAAATTTATACGAATATGGTTTCAAGTCAGTGAAGCAAATTAGCTCTATCATATACATATTACATAAATGCAGCCTGTTTTTCAAAGGATTGCTAATTACTAAGAGTCTGAATTCTTTAAACTTAATCTATTCAATATTAAGAGCCGAAAGATAACGTGGGAACATATTAAGGGGCTTATTAATATTTGACATAACATTAATACTGTGAAAATTAAGTTTAAGGGAATGTGTAAATTTAGCACCAAACTATACTACCATAGGAATCTCAAAATTTACCTTTCAAAAATCTCTATTCTCCTTGTACTTGTAGAACTACGCACTTCTCCCAAAGCTATCTGTCTTCTCCAACAGGAATGCATACAACATACATAAGGATGTGTATATATTTGCATATTTGTATGCATACTTTCAAGCATTTATTTTTTAGAAGGCATCATATACTGCCTTATATGACTGGTTTATATATCTCATTTTCCTCCATAAGTAAGATCTTTCAAGGCAAGAATTTTGCTTTACTTACATTTTAATACTAGTGGGGTACATTTGGTAATTAATATAGTGTTTTTTATACCGAAATATGTGTGGCATGTATATGTATATGTGAAAATGTATAAATATATACTTATGTGCTTATGTGTATATATGTATATTTATGCATACATTTTGCTTGCATTGGGTATTCAGGAAGGACTACCACCTCTGGAACAAGGACTAGCTGAGTCTTTTTCATAGCTGCTCATCCACTTTCTGTGTGTATCTTTTCCCAACTCTCACTAGCTGCAAGAAACAGTAGCATGAAGATGAGCTAAGCCAGGTTGAAGGTAACTGACAGGTTTCAAACCTGGAGGTGAATTATTTTCCCACAATCCTGTGAAGGTTTCCTCCAACAGAATGAGATCAAAACAATTTGTTACAAAAGCAATGAATGTGGATAAATCAGGTATTTTAGAGCATTTAATAGCTTAATCAGATATTGAAAATGCCAAGGTCAACCAGTGCATCCCAGGATATTGCCAGTTGTCCTGAATTATATCATGCTATTGGACTTCATTGACTTGGAAGAGAGTGAGGCTGATTACTTTGTGCAATCTGTCTCACAATCCATTTCACATTCAAGTCAAGACATCATTCAGTGATATCATCAATCCTATTTGAAATGAAGGACATACATATATTTATACTCAAACACATGTTATAAATATATATGTATGTCTGTATGTATCCAAGCATATCAAGTGACTAGAATAATAAACTGTCTAAATTAATTCAAATGGAATCACAGTAGGCAGCTCAACATGCCTCCAAATCTTTCCCCAACATCCTTATCATGGCACCTGAAATTTCAAGATTAAAGTTATCATCTGATGAATCCTAAAAATACTTTGGTCCATATTGATGTATGGAAATCAAATGAAATTTCCATAATAGCTTTTGAAGACCTTCACAGCCTGGCCACTTTTTACCTTTCCAGTCCTCATATCTTCTTTTTTCCCAATAAATCTGTGATATAATGGTACACTAGTCTCCTTGCTATTTTTTTTATAACTGACACTCTATTTACAGATTGTGAACTTTTTCACTTACTGACCCCCATGTACTTGGAACTCTCTTCCTCTATATCTCTTCTTCCTATCCTAATTTTCCTTGTCTCATCTTAATTCCATCTGCAAGAAGCCTTTCCTAACCCTCCTTCATCTTAATGCTTTCCCTTTAAGGCTACCTCTAATTAATCTTATACAGTATGTATACTATACATACAGGAGTATGTTCATAGTTGCTTACATGTTGTCTCTCCCCATTAGATTGTGATCTTCTTGAGAACAAAGATCATTTTTTGTCTTTCTTTGCATCCTCAGCACTAAAAAGAGTAATCAGTACATAGTAGTGGGTTAATAGATAGTAGCTGACTAATTGAGTGTAAGAAGTATAAAGTTATCATCTCATCATTAATTAATCCTTTAGTTGGAATTAATTCCCAGATAATAGCACCATAGACCTGGAACTATGGGAACTCAGCAGCCATTTAGTCAAAACTACTTATTTTACAGATAAAAAAAAAAACAAAAACGAGACCCAAAGAATACAAGTGATTTGCCCAGTAATTCACAGAGAATATGTGTTAGAGGAGAAATTTGAACACATATCTTATTATTTCAGAGGTAGTGTTTTTTTCCACTGTTTCATACTGATTATTGATCAATTTTAAGTAAGGTAAATGTAGGAAAGGATGATATCTAAAAGGGAGAGAAGGTTGCTGAAAGAGAAAGTAGGAGGTCACAAAAGAAAATGTATCACTTTACAACTTTGCTCAGGGTTAACATTGAATACTTAATATTGACAGTGGTCAGAAATTGGTGCTCTTCCCATTGCTATGGGTTTTCAAGAAGAAGCTAAATGACTATGTGGAAATAATTTAATAAATAAAGAAACATTCATTAAATGCTTACTGTGTGTCAAGCATTGTGCCAAGCATGGAGATATTAGAAATAAGAGTCCTTTTCAGTCTAGTTGAACTGATTGTCTTTAAAATTCCTTTCAGATTTGAGATTTTATAAAAAAGAGAAAAGAAAAGAAAATATCACTGATTCACTTAGTCCACTTCCTTGAAAATGGAAGGAGTCCTAATTGATGAAAGTTGCAGCCATATTTGTAAGAATATCAGAAATACTACATGTAACAGGGAATGCATGTGTGAAACTGTTTTTCCTGATTCTATACAACCTTACATATGACGTGTTATTCTGTACTGTGTGTGTGACGTGTGTGACTCAGTACTGAAAGGGTTTGATCTTTGTGATTTTTAGATAAATCTTTATTAACCACTGAACACAAATGAACCAATGACTAAGTGTGCCATTATCCTTAGCTCTCTTTCTTCAATATACTATTCTTCAGTATATTTCATTATTAGACTTGCTAATTTCACACAGCATATGGCTCTTGGAATTTCCTATAGGAATTGTGGAGGAGGAATAACCTGACATTGTTATTAATATGGATGTCAAAAAACCATGAATTAAGGGCAGCTAGAGAACATATGCCCATATGGGTTTGGTCCTAGATTTCAGGTTGCCTCTTCTGTGTTTGTCCATTATTGATCTTAGGTGAAAGTTCATTATTCAAAAAATGGACCTGTCCACACTTTGAGGTCATTTAGTTCTTTCAAAGGGTTCAGAAATTTTGAGTCCCTTAATCAGAACTGAGTGGCAGGAGAGACAGAAGTCTCTGACCACTACTACTAGACTTCTTAGAGAACATGACTATCAACAAAAATACAAACCTAAATCATCAGAGTGGTCAGGATCAAATGTGAAATGACTATTTAGTGGTGCCTCAACTTGCTTTATGTTCTGAAGATATTTAAATATCTACCTCCTGGGAAAAAGTTTAACAATAATTAGAAATTAAGTTGCTGAATCCTGATTTAAGTCTTTCTGATAAGACACATTTGTGTTTTGTGTTGATGTTTCTTCATATATACTTGTCCTATTGGAAATTTCCATTCTATATTGAATTTCTTTTAAGTCCCAACTTTGAGAGTGCTTGGCAAATAAAGGAATCTTTTCTAACAGTTCTTAGGTAGGAATATTAAGAGTCAAGGAGTGTGAGAAAAACATTGACTTTTTTCTAGAGCCCTTTTCAATACTTCTTCTTAGACTGGAACTATTCCTGATCACATGTATGGGTAAAAAGTAGAAAAACCATTAATGGAGAAGGGAGAGGTACAAGAACCCCATACCTTCAGGCCCAACAATGGTTTTTGATATTTAAATAATTAAATATATTCTTAGGAGGCATTCTGATACAGTTTTTAGACTCATCTTTTAAGGGTATAGAGACCTCCTCTGCCCATCTGTCCATGACAGGGGACCCCTGCATAACTTGATAATTTAGAGATAACAAGGACTAGTAGAAATGGAATAGATTTTGAAATTTAAAAATCAAGATTTCTAATGCCAGATCTGTCATATATGAAATGTAAAACTGGCTAATTCACTTAAACTATGTAAGATTCAATGTGTTCTCCACAAAGAAGAGGAGTTTCAACTTGGTAATTTAATAAGACCCCTCCAACTATTACAATCTAGGGCCCTATTATTTTAAGCATCAATGTAACCCATGGATATACATTTTTCAAAAGAAAATTTCTTTGATATGATTTCCCCGTTCCTAGAGTCCATGATTTAAAAGGACATATACAATTTTCTATTAAAGATAGGCTTAATTTAGGTTAGTTGGTTAAATTTCAATGTGGGAATGTATAAAATAAGTTCATTGAATGGTTAACAAAAAGAGGTCCTTAGAACATAGAAATAATATTAAAATATTCATTTTAATTTTAATTTCTTTTCTTTTTTCTTCATTAACAAATTTATTTTATTGAAGAAATAGAATAAGAAAAAAGAAAAACAGAAAAACAATACAAAACAAAATGAGGGGCAGCTAGGTGGTGCAGTGGATAGAGCACCAGCCCTGAAGTCAGGAAGACTTGAGTTCAAATCTGGTCTCAGACACTTAACATTTCCTAGCTGTGTGACCCTGGGCAAGTCATTTAACCTCAATTGCCTCAGCAAAAAGCAAAAAAAAAAATGAAACAAAGCAAAAAAGAACATTGTCATATGCCCAGCAGAACATCAGGGAGGATTCAAAATATATAACAACATATACCAATTTAAGAAAGTGTATATATATTAGTAAAAGGAATTATGCTCATGACTGTCTTTTCATTACTTCCTTGTAAATTATTCTTTTGTTTTCTGTTGTACCTCTATTTTCACTTTATTCTTTTTCCCCTTTTCATATACTCCCCCACCAAGCATGCTAGAGTGAAGAAAGGGTATAGTTAAGAAAGGGCATGGATATACCCTTTGACCCAGCAGTGTTTCTATTGGGCTTATATCCCAAAGAAACCATAAAGGAAGCAAAGGGACCCACATGTGCAAGAATGTTTGTGGCAGCCCTTTTTGTAGTGGCTAGAAACTGGAAACTGAATGGATGCCCATCAATTGGAGAGTGGCTGAATAAATTATGGTATATGAATATTATGGAATATTATTGTTCTGTGAGAAATGACCAGCAGGATGATTTCAGAGAGGCCTGGAGAGACTTGCATGGACTGATGCTGAGTGAAATGAGCAGAACCAGGAGATCATTATACATGGCAACAATACTATATGATGATCAATTCTGATGGACATGGCTCTCTTCAATAATGAAATGTCTCCAACCAGTTCCAATTTTTCAGTGAAGAAAGCCATATACATCCAGAGAGAGGGATGTGAAATGTGGACCACAACATAACATTTTCATGCTTTCTATTGATGTCTGCTTGCATTGTGTTTCCTTTCTCTGATTTTTCTTTCTTGTAGATATGATTTTTCTTGCACAAAAATGATGTGTGGAAATATGTATACATATATTTGATTTGTCAAGTATTTTAACATAATTAATATGCAGTGGATATCCTGCCATTTAGGGGAGGGGTGGGGAGTAGGGGGAGGAAAATTGTAACAGAAAGCTTTGTAAGGGTTAATGTTGAAGAATTACCCATACATATGTTTTGGAAATATAAAGTTAAAAAAAAGAAAAAAGAAAGGGCATGGATATATGTCGCTATAAACATATATGTAAATAGACACACACAAATAGACACACATACATATCTCCTCATTCCCCACCACTCCCTAAGTTACAGTTAAGTAAAGATATATTTATGTATACATATTTAGATATATACGTACATACACACACTTGCACATCCCATAAACATACACATGAAAGACTCTTTCATCGAATTCTGTTCCATAACTTGGCTTACTATTACTTAACCTCCCCCCACCCAGGGATTCTTCCCTTGTCTGCTTTCCTCACCTTTTGCTTTCCTATCCACTCATCCCCTCCCCTCCCATACTTATTTCTTTATAGATTTTGGAGGGTGCTATACTCTTCAGGGTGTATATGTAGTATTGCCTATAGAACCCATTCTCCATATGAGTAGGTGTTCAGAACTATAAGCCCTCCTCCCCCCTCTAATGCTTCTGTGTCATTTTTTTTCTCTATGTCTCATTTCTATAACATGCTTACTATTTTAGCCTTTACACTACCAATTTTTCTTTTGAACTATCTTTCATGATTTAAAAGTTTGTCCATGTTGAGTTCCTTAAAATATTATATGTTGAATTTTCTGTTAAGTTCTGATTTGGTTGATAGAAAGTCCTGGAAATCTGCAAGTTCATTTGTTTTTTCATTCAAAATTATAGATAATTTTTTTGAATATGATGTTTTTGGCCATAGGCCTAGATTTTTTGTTTGTCTGTAGATATGATTTCAAAACCTGCAGGTTTTTTTGTAGCTGCTGATAAGTCTTGTATTATTTTAATAGTAGCTCCAACTACAATTGCTTTTTTTTCTTGTTTCTTACAAAATGTTTTCTTTCATTTGGGGGGTTAGAAATTTGGCAATAATATTACTATGTGTTTTCCACAAAGGATATCTTTGAGGTGATGATCAGTGTATTTTTTTCTCTTTCTACTTTCCCCTCATGTCCTATCATTCCAGGCCAATTTTCTAGGATTATTTTCTGCATTATTGTGCCAAGATTCTCTTTTTGGTCACAACATTTTGTTAGTCCAGTTATCCTTATATTTTTCTTTTCTTTATCTGTTCTCCAGATTAGTCAATTTTCTTATAAGATGTCTCACATTCTGTTCTATTTTCTCATTTTTTAGAACTCTGTTTTGATAATTTTTTTGGACTCCCAAAACTTGACTGGCTTCCCCTTGGCCAATTCATTTTTTTCCCTGAAGCAATTAGAGTTAAGTGACTTGGCCAGGGTCATACAACTAGGAAGTGTTAATTGTCTGAGGTCAGATTTGAATTCAGTTCCTTCGGACTTCAGGGCTGGTAATCTATTGTTTGCAACACCTTGCTACCCCCCAATTCTGATTATCAAAGAGTTGTTTTCATCTTTGAGATTCTGTATTTCCTTTGATAATTGGTTAAATTTTTTCATAATCTTCTAGTTTTTCTTGGATGGTTTTATTTTTTTTCTTAGTTTTTCCTCAATGTCTCTCACATGATTTTTGAATTCTTTTTTTTATTCCATAAATTCTTTCTGGTCAGGAAACCAATTTCATTTTTTTTTGTTAAAGCTTTTTATTTGCAAAACATATGGATAGGTAATTTTTCAACATTGAACCTTGCAAAGCTTTCTGTTACAAATTTTTCCCTCCTACCCCCACCCATCCCCTAGATGGCAGGAAATCTAATACATGTTAATTATGTCAAAATATTTGACAGATCGAATATTTGCATACATATATATGTACATATATACAGTTATCTTGCTATATGAGAAAAATTGGATCTATAAGAAAAAAAATCTGAAAAGGAAAACATAATGTAAGCAAACATCAACAGAGAGTGTGAAAATGCTATGTAGTGGTCCAGACTCAGATCCCACAGGCCTCTCCCTGGGTGTATATGGCTTTCTTCATCACTGAACAGCTGGAACTGGTTAGAAACATTTCTTTGTTGAAGAGAACCATGTCCATCAGAATAGATCATCATACAGTCTTAATGTTGCCATGTACAATGACCCCCTGGTTCTGCTCATTTCACTCAGCATCAGTTCATGCAAGTCTCTCCAGGCCTCTTTGAAATCATTCTACTGGTCGTTTCTTACAGAACAATAATATTCCATGACATTCATATACCATAATTTATTTGGCCATTCTCCAATTGATGGGATCCATTCAGTTTTCAGTCTCTAGCCACTATAAAGGGTTGCCAAGGAAGCCAATTTCATCTTATTCTTTGAGGTAGAATTTTTTTAATAAAATGTCTTCTTTCTAAAGATGAATCTTAGTCTTCCCTATTCCCATAATGTGTTTTAATGGTGGGGTTCTTTCCTCTTTGTCAGTTCTTTAAAAAAAAAAACCAAGAGGTATTAGTGTAAGCACCTGCAATTGTGGTTTGTGGAGGGATGCTATCTCAAACCTCGCTTTAGCTCTCCACTCTTCCCAGGAACCACAAACCAAGAACTGGACCCTCCTGAAAGTACCCATAGCTAGGAACCTGCCCTGTTTTTTTTTTTTCTGCACTCACCAGATGCTGGTTCCTTTCAGCTGAGTGCTGTGTCTAAGCAGCACAGCAGGGGCTGGCATTCCTAATCAGTAAAGGTCCACTCTGTCTTCCCTGACTCAAACCCCCACTTGACAAACAGACTGAAGTAAAAATCTCTGTGGTTCCTGCTGAGAATCCAGCCACACCTAACTAGCCCAAGGGGTCCCCATTTGATGTTCCTGTGGAGCTAGCCTAGAGGTATTTGTACTGCAGGCAGGTTAATCTGGGCCAGGGGTATTTCTTCTGATATTCTTGCCTCATATCAGGAGAACCCATAATTTGCCCCAGGTCTTCTTGATTTTTCACTTGTCTATGTTTACCCTAAAATGTGAATTGATTCTAGTTGTGGAAGAAATCAGGAGAGCTGGAAAATTACCAACCTACTCTGCCATATTCCCAGTATCCTCCCCCAATTTTTTTCTAAATATATGCAAAGATAGCTTTCAAATCACCTTTGCAAAATGTCTTCCAAAATTTTCTCTCTTTCCTCCCTAATCCCTTCTCCCCAAGACAGCAGCAATCCAAAGTAGACTAAACATGTGTAATTCTTCTAAATATATTTCCATATTTGCCATGCTGGACACAAAACAATCACATGAAAAGGGGAAAATATGAAAAATGAAAAAGCAAACTAACCCACAGTGACAACAAGATGAAAATGCTATGTTTTGATCCATTTTAATCTCCATAGTTCTCTTTCTGGATGTGAATGAATGACACTTTCCATCACAAATCTATTGGAAATACCTCTATTGAATCATCTCATTGTTGTAAAGAACCACATTCATCAGAGTTGATCATCACATAATATTGTTGTTATCATGGACATGTCTTAGTCCTGCTCACTTGACTTAGTAGCAGTTCACGTAAGTCTTTCAATGCTTTTCTGAAATCAGCCTTCTCATCATTTTTATTAAACAATAATATTATATTACATTCATATACCATAACCTATCCAGCCATTTCCCAATGAGGGGTATCTACTCAATTTCCAATTCATTGCCAGTATAAAAAGGGCTGCTACAAACACTTTTGTATGTATGTGCCTTTTCCTTCTTTTACAATTTCCTTGTGACGCAAACCCAATAGAGACACTTCAACAAAGATATTCTAACACAGAGGTATCCAATACAAGACCTACAGCCCTCATGTGGCATACTATATCATTTTCAGATTAAAATGTAAGTGGGGAACATTTAACAAAATAAATAAAATGTTAATAAAACATAGATAAAGAGTTTTTTTAAGTCAATACTCTATCTCCATGGATCTTTTAGTAAGGTTTAGTGGCCTCCATTTCTTTTTGAGTTCATCTAGCACTTAGTGGGGGTAATTTTAGATCTATTCATTTTTTTTATGGAAACATGTCATCAGCAAAGTAATTGTTCAAATGTTGCTGTCCAAAAATAGTTAGAATGAGTAACCAATGTCAATATGGTCAAATATTATAAGGAAACCACATGAGGTAAAGAATAATTAAGTCTCCAGAAAATCTTTGTTAAAGTTAAAAAGTAGCCTAACCAATATTATGAGTGACAGATGGGGAAGAAAAGGAAGCCATGTAGATATTGGTCTTGTCACAAAAATGGTTTTCTTACAATTTTAGGTTATGATAATGAAGCAATTCTCTATAATTGTCCAAAACTGCTTTGCCTATAGCTCCTTTTTTAAAAAAGGTTCCACTGAAGCATACTTATATACTTTATGACTAATAATATCTGGTATTTATTTAGCACTTTAAAGTAATAAGAAAATACTTTATATGTGATGGAAAAAAGAAAGAAAAATATGAATGGTGTATAATTATAACAACTAAATGGGCTGATGCAAATATTGAGAAATTATAACAGTAGTGTGATGATGCACATCTGTAATTTTCACTACTGGGAAGGCTTAAAGGGATTAGATCTCTTGAACTTCCGAGTTCTGAGTTACAGTTGATGAAACTAACTGAATGTGCATATTAAGTATGTTATTAATATGATAGACTCACTGAGAGTAAGGATGCAGTGCTGTGGGAAGAGAGGGAGCACTAGTTTGCCAAGGATAAGAAAAATGGCCTATGTTGGAAATTGAATAGAGAGGAGATCATAGCTTTAGACTGGGACTGGGACTATGAATAACATTGAACTTTCCAGCTTAGGAGGGGAAATGAGAAGAAAAAAGAAAAGCGAGGAGAGGGGAAGGAAGTAGAGGGGAAAGAAAAAAAAGAAAATGTATCTTCTGATTTTGAAGAGGTGGAGACTAGGAATATTAAATATTTAATGTAGCATCAGATGCCATTAATGTGTTGGTTGGTTCTGATGAGCTGCTTTTCTTTGTTACTTTGATTCACTGAACAGGTGAATGACAAGGGAGATATTTTGAAACTGAGTGTTGTAGAAATCAAAAAGCTAAGTAATACCAGGCTGGAATAAAAAAGAAACATTGAGTTCTGAAATAGGAATTTTTATCCTTTTGGGGATACAAACCTGTTTCGCAGTCTGGAAAACTTATGGATTTCTTTTCTGAATGATTTTAAATACTCAAAATAAAATTAATATATAAGCTTACAAAGAAATTAATCATATTGAAATATGGCTGTAATTTCTATTTAAACAGGTTCACAGGTGCCAGGTTAAGAACTTCACAACATTCCTATGAGGCTATGAGATAAGTATCCTTATTATTATTTTACAGGTAAGACACTTAGGCTCAGGGAAGTTAAGAAGTAAGACATCTGGAGAAATACAGATCTTTTGATTCATTGTTTCTTACTTCATTCTCCCTATATTGAGTTGTGAGTAAGGTTTATCATTTAAGTCCATAATGATTCTCTTTACAAGTTAATAAAAATAAGAAAAAAAGAATTTATATGGCACTTTAAAGTTTGCAAAGTGTATTAGTGTTATTAGTTCATTTTATCCTTAGAACATTGCAGATAAGTGTAAACTGAGGCAGAGGCTAAATGCCTTAGATCAATCCTGATTTCAGCTTCAGTGTTCTATCTACTGTGTCACTACCTGGCTCCAGACAAAACTTCTGATGAAGATAACACTTCTTGTCCCCATTCTCTTTTCCCCTCTTTCCTCCTATAAATGTGAATCTGATGTCAAACTCAGGGCATATCCTTTTATTTCCAGTGGGTCTCCAGCAACCGTACCAATATCTATGCAACTTCAGCTGCACTACTGACCTTTAAAGACATGACAAGCCCATTCTATAATCAGTCATTCAGGTCTCTAGCCCTTCATCCATCGATCAGATTGAAATATAAAACACCAGACTAGAACTGTGCTTGTTCTGTGTTTCTCCCTTGAAGTTGATTCATTAACAACTCTACTGAGTTCAACCATCCAGTAAACTGCTATATATCTCAGCATATAATTGTACAACCTTATCTGAGGCTTAACATGGGGAGTAATGCTAATGCATCACCATTATTATGGTTCCAGGGATGTAACAATTCTATTTTTTTTCTGAACAGGGAAAAAATATTTTGGCTGTCTTCTAGAATAGATTCCAATCCTCTCTTGGATTTCTTTCTTTCTATACCTTTTTGTCTTCCCAGGACTTACTTTCTCTTATGTTTTCCTTCTTTCAAATGTCTTTGTCAAGATACTAATCTTGAATTAGTTTCTAAAATGCTTGAATTTCTTTCTTCAGTAAAATGACAGTCAGAAACATTGAATTTGATGTCATAAAATCATCAGCTTAGAGCCAAAAGGTATCTTTGACACCATCAAATATAATTTCATCCTTTTATAATGAGGAAAACAGGTCTCAGAAAAGTTATGTCTTGTTCATTTTTTATCAATAATTTAATCAATAATCAATAATAAAGCAATACTTAGTCATTAATAACAAAACAATAAAATTGCAATTAATAAATTAATGGAATTTGAATCCAGGTCTTTCTTCCTATTTTGGACATTGGCTCTTTTGCTCATGTTCCACTGGGAATAGGTTAACAAAACATGCTGTTATTGGATTGGACAACAGGATTAGGTTTATTTTAGGAGTCAGGAGGAGGGAAGAAGATAAGTGAAAAAAGCTATGCTATCTTCAATGTATTTCCTTATTCGAAGCATCTGTGTTCTTTCCTGGGTTTATTTGTTTGTTTTTCAGACTCCAAGTCTCATGTACTATTCCATATGCCATGCTGTCTCTCAGTCAGAAAAGCTAAATTTCAATAATGTCTCTGTCCTTCATCAGCTGTGTGTCCTCCAACAAGATTCTTAAGTTCTCTGAGCTTGGGTTCCTTATTTTTTTTTATAAAGCTTTTTATTTACAAAACATAGGAATGACCTTTCAACATTGACCTTTGCAAAAAAACTTTTTTTTCCAAGCTTTTCCT
>JAJPUD010020767.1:0-17081 GCA_023553655.1 Myrmecobius fasciatus | reverse complement strand
AAGAAGAAGAAGAAGAAGAAGAAGAAGAAGAAGAAGAAGAAGAAGAAGAAACGATCAGCAGGATGATTTCAGAGAGGCCTGGAGAGACTTGCATGAGCTGATGCTGAGTGAAATGAGCAGAACCAGGAGATTATTATACACGGCAACAACAAAACTATATGATGATCAATTCTGATGGACATGGCTCTCTTCAACAATGAAATGTTTCAAACCACTTCCAATTGTTCAGTGAAGAAAGCCATATACACCCAGAGAGAGGGATATGAAATGTGGACCACAATATAACATTTTCATGCTCTCTATCGATGTTTGCTTGCATTGTGTTTCCTTTCTCTGATTGTTTTTTCTTGTAGATACGATTTTTCTTGCACAACAAGGTAAGTGTGGAAATATGTATACATATATTCGATTTGTCAAGTACTTTAACATAATTAACATGTGGTGGATTTCCTGCCATCTAGGGGAGGGGTGAGGAGTAGGGGGGAAAAATTTGTAACAGAAAGCTTTGTAAGGGTCAGTGTTGAAGAATTACCCACACATATGTTTTGCAAATAAAAAGCTTTAAAAAAAAAAAAAAAGAAAGAAAAAGAAAACAGGTTGTCTCCTAATATCCTGACAATTATATATATGTATCTATATATCTACATATATATATATATACACACATACATACTATATATACTTATCTATGTATATATACAGAGAAAGATAATTATAGGTTATATGTATATATATATATATATATATAAAACACACACATAAGCCAATATTAAAAACAAAATGGCATGAATTTTGTTTTTAATTGTGTATGGCAGAATAGTATGGAATAAGGCCTTAAAGTTAGAGTAAAAAATCTAAAGCTAGGTGGCGCAGTGGATAGAGTAGTAGCCCTGAAGTCAGGAGGACCTGAGTTCCAATATGATCTCAGACAGTTAACACTTCCTAGCTATGTGACCCTGGGCAAGTCACTTAACCCCAATTGCCCGGGGGGGGGGGGGGAATCTAGAACTGATAGGGACATTGAACATCCCTCTCTAATTCAATTCTCTCGATTAAAGGTTGAGGAAATTCAATGAGGTTTAAGTGATTTGCTCTGGGCCACAAAGATAATAAATAAGTGGTTAAGACCTTTGATTCAAAATTCAGGCTTTTTCCTAGTTATCTCTCTAGACTGGAATTAGATGATGGAAAGCCTGAAATGCCACTCTAAGAAGTTTATTTTTTACTTTACAAGATACAGGGAATCAGTGAAGGTTTTAATCAAAATGCTGACACTGTCAACAAAAATAGCAACCTAGCAGAGACTTAACCTCTGGATTTATAATCTAGATCTAAACCTACAGAAAATTTCTATTTCCCCTTTCTGGTTAGTATGATCAGGAACGAACACTAGGGACAAAGTTGCAGAAAAGAGCAATATTCTAATCTTTTACCCAATGCAAGTTAGACAAGATTTTCCCTTAAGCATTGAAACTATCCTTTGAGGTTTAGGGGACTACTGACAGGCTGTTGACATCACTTCCTGGTTATATAAATAAAAAGCAGCCATGAAAATATTGACTGATAGATGATCATGAGTAATTCAGGGAGATAATCATCAACAATTCATATAGAAGTATTCTTATTCTTAAATATATTTCTCAACTACGGATAGGTAAAACTTTTGTTAATCGTTAATTGACTTACCAATATATCTTTTGTTCAAATATTGAGCTTAATTTACCAGGAGGTTGGCTTGATTAATCTGCAGTCCCTAAACCCTCTCAGGCAACTAGGTGGTACAGTGGATAGCCTACTGGGTTTGAAATCAAGAAGATTCATCATCATGAGATCAAATCTGGCCTCAGACACTAGTTGTGTGACCCTGGACACGTTGCTTAACCCTGTTTTTCTCAGTTTCCTCATCTGTAAAATGAGTTGGAGAAGATGGCAAGTAGATCTAGTATCTTTGCCAAAACCCCTCCAAATATGGTCATGAAGAATCTAACTAAAACAGCAACAAACCAACCAGAGATTCCAATTCTGGAATTAGAGGACTTGGGTCTTCATACAAATTATGCTTCATCTTTTTCAACTTTCCAGTGAAAATGATTGAGCTAAATAATATCCTAAATAATGTTCTACATCTATGATCTTACTATCTGGCCTTATTCCATACTTTATTCTACTCTATTTAAGAAGCTAATAAAAGAACATTTAGTTTGATATCATGAATTCTAATCACCAGATCTGGACGAATTTTATCATTGGCCACTGAAAGAACAGGCAGGTATGATTGCTGTTCTCTAGTCAATATTTGACAGGCATATAATCTTTTATCCAAGTTGTACCTCATGACTGTGTAACAGGGGGTGGGGGAGTGAGCTTAGAGCCTTTTATTTCCCTGCAGTACTCACTTATGACTCTTTGAAATTCTTAGGTCCCTTTAAAACTCAGCTTGAGTATCCTCTTATAAAAAGTCTTTCCTAATTGACTTTGGACTTAGTCTCTCTGAACCAGCCTTATTTCTTCATCTGTAAGATTAGGGGGGCTGGGCTAAATGTCTTCTCTGCTTACTTTTATCGTCAGATCTGTGATCCTATGATTCCTGCTCTCTCTGAGGGGTAGGGGATAAGTTTTTCAGCTTCCAAATGAGACTTCACTGGAGGAAAGAACAGGTCCCCTCCCAGGTAGTACTTTCCCTCCAGTCAAGTTTTTCCAGTGGCATTTACAAGCTAGCTAATTCAAAGAGATAATTCCTCTCTCTGTTTTTCCCTCTCTTTCTCCCCCCCCCCCCACTGCTGAGTGCACCAAGAATGGTGGTACAAACATTTCTCCCATCCTCCTCCCTTCTTCTCCCTCACCCTCCCTCAGCCTTGGCACTTAAAAGGCATATTAAACAATGGACATCAACCACACCATAAGGATTATTTCCCAGACCCATCTTCCTGATTCGTGCTTGCCAATTTGGGAGGAAGAGAGGGAGAATAGCTTCCCAGTTACCTTCACTTTGCCCCGTTCCTTCCCAAAGGACTGTCTCTACTGCCCTTCCAGGCCTTCTCTGAAGCCTGACACAGGCTATATTACCAGATCTAGCCAGAAAGGATGCTGGATAGAACCATTACAACAGCCAGGGACTTCTATGACTTATCAGAAATCAGCAACAAGCCCCTTTTACCCAACTCTCACTTCCAAAGAAATAGTAGGGATGATTGTGAAATTTTAAAGAGTGCATCCAGTGCAGAGGGCACATGCCACACTGGAGGGGAGGGGGGATTCAGAGACAGAGAGACTCGGACAGAAATGGAAGTAGAGATGGAGAGACAAAGGCGTAGGTGGGTGGGTAGAGGATAGACAGAAAAGGGGAAAGCCCTTAGCACAGAAAAGAAAATTCTGACTCCCAGGCCCAGCACAGATCAGGGTTAGGGGAACTCAAATAAAAGTCATTTCGGGCAGAACTCAGAGGTCTGTCACTCTCTAGCCCCAAGCCCACGCCCCCTCTTCTTAACCCCTTCGCCTTCCCACTCCTCCTCTTCCCTTCCGCCCCCCTCCCCGTCCCGGTTCAGCATACTCTAACATTTCCTCACTGTTCTCACTCCCTCCGGAGAAAGAAAAAAAAAAAAAAAACAACAGTGACACGTGGTCTGGGCCTGGTGGTGGGAAGACTAGGGGAGGGGGGGGCTCATGACCACCTGAACTGTCTCCCCCAAAATCCATTTGGAGAAAGAAATTGAGAACAACGAACCTTGGGGAGGAATTGGGAGGGGGGAAGAGGGATACTCATACTTAACCCTTCCCCTGCCCATTTTTGGCATTCCTTAAATTTAATCATTAAAAGAGACTCTTTTAAATAAAGGCTGGAGCTTAGAGAAGTTTGTGACGCTGTGCCTCCACACTGTTAGCAGAGTGAAAGCTCTGGATCTGGCTTTGTTTCCTTCTCCGCCAATGGCAGATTTGGGGAGACCAAGCTTCAGATTTCTGGTCACATCAAAGTAGTGATTATGCAAATTCCAACTTTTTTTTTTTTAAGGGTAAAAGAAACTGGGAAGGGACTGTGAGTGAAAGAGAATTATTTATCACACAATGAACCCCCTGCCTCGGTTGGAAACAATAGATTTGTCCCCTGAACTTGTAGCCCGAGGCTGGAGGAGAAAAGAAGAAGAAAATGGCAGGGGGGAGAGGAGAGTGGGATGGACGCCAGCTCATTTTATTGGTCTAACCTAATTTCACTAATTCCCTTTTCACACGTTTTCTTCTGCAGATTCCGGGGCCTAGGTTTTTTCACTCACAGCATCGCCTCGCATTGGCCAGCTTCACTGAGGGCCCGTTTTTATTTGATCATTCAGAAGCTAGGCTGGAGAGTCCAGTGAGCCTGAGGGCCTGGGGAAGCGAGATGGAAGCAGCGCTTTTTAATAGTTTCCAGTTATCTATGCCCAGGAGTCACGAGCTCCAGGCTGTAAAATAAAAGTGGAGGAAAAGGGAAGAAGGAAGCCTGGGATGAATTAGGAGTGGGGCAGATCTAGCCAGAGAAAACTGAAGAGGAACTACCCAGAGCACCCCAAACTCGGAAACTGAGGCTGCTCTGGCTGCTTATTCGCAGACTAGGTGGGCTAAGAGAGTCCAGTCCGTAAGAGGTAGGGGTAGAGAATAGAGTGCATCTCCAACACGCTAGCTAGAAGCTGGAGGTTACAGGCTGGCCAGCCTCAACCGTCTATGGAGAGTTCGTGGAAGGAACTGGGCTGCGGCCTGGATTTCTTTGTAGGGAAATCAAGTACAGAAAGCGAGTATTTCTGGGAGACCAAGAGTAGATTAACGGTCAGACTCTTAAAAGTCAGACCGGAGTCGAACTTTGGGTCTTCCTCCCATTCCTTCATCTGTCACAGATGGGGAGACTCTGTCCTACTATTCTCTGGACCGAACTGTGCCTGAAGATACCTTACACTCTTGCTCATGCACTTTGGGAAACAAACACCGAGAACCATGGTGAGAAATTCCCGAGGAAGGGCAAGGCTTGCATGATTTTCTGTCTCTTGCCCACAGCCAGCCCGTGGCTTGTTGGGATCTCACTGCTCCTTCTTTGACCTGTCTCACCACTCTGATCAGTCTGGCTGGGGACAGGCTTTGCTTGCAGCCAAAGGAAGACTTTGTAATCTTTGTAGCTCTCTTGAGCTTTAAAGTCTGGGATAGACTTTAGGATAATAAAGGTCTTTATCTTTAAGTTCTCTCCAAACTATTAGGGCTCTCAAGGTCCTTAAATTAGGGATCTTCTGTGGAGATCTAATACCAAAGTTTGTGAACAGTTCTTGAATTTCCCCTTCTATTCTCTAAACTGACACTGAAAGAAAGATTTGTTAAGCTCCACATGGTTGACCCACCCAGTTCCATTTAACATTTATATATTCACCTAATATATTCAAGGAACCTAAAGGACATACTGCATTGAGTTGTTTCAAATTTCTGGTCCTAGAATGTAAAATCTAGAACTGAAGGGAACCTCAGAGACTATCTAGTCCAACTTTCTCCCAGTTTTACAGATAAGGAAACAAGATGACCAGGGATGTTTAGGGGGGTCAGGCCCAGCAGGATTGTTAGGAAGCCTGTGACATTTTCAACACTCTGGTCATCTTCACACACCCTGGCACCTTCTCCTTAGATCTGAATGCAGAAAGGAATAGGCACTTTAGTTCCTTACTGTTTGGCTCTGGCCATTCCAGTCAACTTTGGGGTGATTGCTTGGTCTCTAGTTTGTTCCAGAATTGTAAAATAATTATTGCTTTCCTCTCTGCAATTCTTACAGCTTTGTGGGAATAGGCACAAAAGGGAAGGTTTCCCAGCTAGAAATCTTTAGTCATGGGATTGAATCACTGCCTAAATGAACTGTTTGAGGGCAGGCTGGTGAAAGTAATAGCAGCAGCTAAGTTCAGAAAAAGAATACTTTAGTATTTTTTTAGTATTAGTATTAGTACTCCCATTCCACGACTCCCTAACTCACTTTTTAGAGTCGACTATATAGCAGCTTCGTAAGGTAGGTAGGTAGATAGGATAGGACCTAACCTAATTTGAGATAGTTTCCAACTGAAGTCAAGCTACTTCATTAAGCTGTCCAACTGCAGATTTATTGAATCTTGAACTGCTCCATTTCAGCCTTTAGGGATGTCCTGACAGAATTGTCATTTCTCCTCTTTATCATTGGTTAATATGATAATAAGCAGAAACTAATATAAAGGCATCACAAATGACCCTATAGACTACAAATTCCCAATACAATCATTTGGAAGTGTCAGGGATTGAAGGGTTCTGCGTCTACTAGATGCAGAACTCTTGAAAGTGTTGAGAAAATACTTTCTTGCTGACAATGGCTTAAGCAGCAATAGCTGTGTTTCATAGTAACATAGAATCTTAGAAATGGAAGAGCTACCTGATTACACCAATTAAAATTTTCAGGTAGAAAGAGAATTGTTTAAAAGTAAACTCTTTCCCATGAAATCAAATTATTGCTTCATTTATAAGAGCACAGGATTTGACCTAGATGAGAAGCAGAGTTGGTAAATGATTATGATGATGGATGATTAAAAACATTAATAATAACATCCGTAAATGAGAAAGCTTCAACAACCTGAGAAAGCAGAATTTTTCTTCTTTTTTTTTTTTTATTAAAGCTTTTTAATTGCAAAACGTATGTATGGGTAATTCTTCAACAATGACCCTTACAAAGCTTTCTGTTACAAATTTTCCCCCCTACTCCCCTCCCTTCCCCTAGATGGCAGGAAGTCTACTACATGTTAATTATGTTAAAATACTTGACAAGTCGAATATATGTATACATATTTCCACACTTATCTTGCTGTGCAAGAAAAATTGTGTCTGCAAGAAAAAAAATCTGAGAAAGGAAACAATGCAAGCAAACATCAAGAGAGAGCATGAAAATGTTATGTTGTGGTCCACATTTCACATCCCTCTCTCTGGGTGTATATGGCTTTCTTTGCTGAACAATTGGAGCTGGTTTGAAACATTTCATTGTTGAGGAGAGCCATGTCCATCAGAATTGATCATCATATAGTCTTGTTGTTGCCATGTATAATGATCTCCTGGTTCTGCTCATTTCGCTCAGCATCAGCTCATGCAAGTCTCTCCAGGCCTCTCTGAAATCATCCTGCTGGTCGTTTCTTACAGAACAATAATATTCCACATCATTCATATGCCATAATTTGTTCAGCAATTCTTCCAATTGATGGGCATCCATTCAGTTTCCAGTTTCTAACCACTACAAAAAGGGCTGCCACAAACATTCTTGCACATGTGGGTCCCTTTCCTTCCTTTAAGATCTCTTTGGGATATAAGCCCAATAGAAACACTGCTGGGTCAAAGGGTATGCACAGTTTGATAGCTTTCAGCATAGTTCCAGATTGCTCTCCAGAATGGCTGGATCCATTCACAATTCCACCAACAATGTATCAGTGTTCCAGTTTTCCCAAATCCCCTCCAACATTCGTCATTATCTTTTCCTGTCATTTTAGCCAATCTGACAGGTATGTATCTCAGAATTGTCTTAATTTTCATTTCTCTGATCAATAGTGATTTGGAGCACCTTTTCATATGACTAGAAATAGTTTTAATTTCATCCTCTGAAAATTGTCTGTTCATATCCTTTTTGACCATTTATCTATTGGAGAGTGGCTTGAATTCTTATTTGAGCCAATTCTTTATATATTTTAGAAATGAGGCCTTTATCAGAACCCTTAAATGTAAAGATGATTTCCCAATTTATTGCTTCCCTCCTAATCTTGTCTGCATTAGTTTTGTTTGTACAAAAACTTTTTAACTTAATAGAGTCAAAATTATATATCTGGTGTTCAATTAAGAGTTCCAATTCTTCTTCGGACATAAATTTATTCCATCTCCACAGGTCTGAAAGGTAAACTATTCTATGTTCCTCTAATTTGGTTATAAAATATCACTCTTTATATCTAAATCATGAGCCCATTTAGATCTTATCTAGGTATGTGGTGTTAGGTACGGATCAAGCCCTCATTTCTTCCACACTAGTTTCCAATTTTCCCAGCAGTTTTTGTGGAATAGTGAGTACTTATCCCAAAAGCTGGGGTCTTTGGGTTTATCAAACACTAAATTGCTATAGTTATTGACTAGTTTGTCCTGTGATCCTATCCTATGCCACTGATCAACTACTCTATTTCTTAGCCAGTACCAAATGGTTTTGATGACCACTGCTTTATAATATAGTTTTAGATCTGGTACAGCAAGGCCACCTTCATCAGCCTTTTTTTTTTTTTTTTTTTTTCCATTAATTCCCTTGAAATTCTTGACCTTTTGTTCTTCCAAATGAATTTTGCTACTATTTTTTCTAGATCTGTAAAATAATTTCTGGGAGTTTGCTATGGCACTAAATAAGTAAATTAGTTTGGGTAGTATTGTCATTTTTATTGTATTCGCTCAGCCTACCCATGAGCAATTGATGTTTTACCAATTGACTAGGTCTGACTTTATTTGTGTGGAAAGTGTTCTGTAGTTTAGTTTGTATAGTTCCTGACTTTTCCTTGGCAGATAGATTCCCAAATATTTTATACTATCAACAGTTATTTTGAATGAAATTTCTTTTTGTATCTCTTGCTGCCGAACTTTGTTGGTAATATATAAAAATGCTGATGATTTATGTGGATTTATTTTGTATCCTGCAACTTTGCTAAAGTTGTGAATTGTTTCTAGTAGTTTTTTAGTTGAGTCTCTAGGGTTCTCTAAGTATACCATCATATCATCTGCAAAGAGTGATAATTTGGTTTCCTCATTATCTACTCTAATTCCTTTAATCTCTTTTTTTTCTCTTACTGCCAAAGCTAACATTTCTAATATAATATTGAATAGTAATGGGCAGTAAGGGGCAGCCTTGTTTCACTCCTGATCTTATTGGGAATGGTTCTAGTTTGTCTCCATTACATATGATGCTTGCTGATGGTTTTAAGTAGATGCTACTAATCATTTTAAGGAAAAGCCCATTTATTCCTATACTCTCTAGTGTTTTTAATAGGAATGGGTGTTGGATTTTATCAAATGCTTTTTCTGCATCTGTTGAGATAATATGATTTTTGTTAGTTTGGTTATTAATATAATTGATTATGCTTATAGTTTTCTATTTTTTGTTTTCAAAGAAACTTTTTAACATTGGACTGTTTTCATATAGGAAAACTGAGGTTTTATCCAGTTTGATTGTTAAAATGGACTTTCTGAAGTTAGCTTCCATCAATTAATTGTGGTTTTTTTTTTTTAGACTATTGAAATATTACAGCTTGAAGAATCCTTAGAGATCAACTAGTCCAACACTCTTTTTCTTCAGATGAGGAAAATAAAACCCAGTAAGTAAATGACTTGCCCAATATCACAATTGTAAGTGAGAGAGCTGTGGCTAGCAGCTAAATCTTCTGACTCCCAAACCAAAGTTCCTTTTTTTCAATTTCACTACTTTAATTTTTTTAATCATATAAAATGAATTTTAGAATATATTGCTACTCAAATTGTAGTTTCCATTCCATTTCCATTTGATCAGAAATTGATTTTTAAAAATATATTTCAGTTTGCGTTTGCAAGGAGAATCATATCATTTGTCCTGGTTCTGTCTGCAATAATTTAATTTCTTTTTGGTTTGGTTTTGCTTTATATTTTTATATTATAATTATATTTCTGTTCATCCTTATACTCCCCTTGGGAATTATATTAGTAATCAATATGGCAACAATTTCAAGATCTAAGCTATCACAACACACAATCCTGTCCATAACTAAAAACCCTAGTGGCCAAGAACATATTACTACACAAAACTTATGAAAATTAGATATTTTATTTATATTTTAGTCACAAGAAATTTTTCCGGGTTTTTTGGGGGGGCTGTAAATACATACTAGAATAAACTCTGTAAAATATACCCCCCCAAAAAAATACATACTTTTCCCATGAAATCTTTCTTTATAATAAATAGAAGGGACCACGTGTGTGGCTGGTTGTGGGAATGCTCTGTGTCTACTTAGGTTTTCAGTCTGTTGATTTGTTTTTAATCTCTTGAAAGAATGAGGGAATTTCTCCTCCCCCAAAAGGTCAAGATAAATAATTCATGAAACAACCCTCCCTCCCGATTTTTCCCTTTTCCTCTACATTTTTTTCCTTTTGATAGAGAGTTTGGCCTAAATTTCCACGCTTGCATTCAATCATTACAAAGCCTACAAATTATACAATGACTTCTAACCTGGCCCTCTAACAAAACAACTTTTCCCCCTTATAAATCATAAGAGACAGATGGCAAAATAGAGAAGAAAAAGGAAAGAGAAGGGCTGGACAAAGGGCATTGTGACAAATCTAGGAAACTGAGCAAAGTGCACATCAGAGAGAGAAAGTTTGGTTTGACAGGCGAAATTCCCACAAGCTGTGCGACCAGCACTGGGAAGAAAGCAGATGCTAGCCATTGCAAGTCTATGCATAATATTGTTACCGGTTATATCATTCAGATGCTAAGACATATTTCTGTCTAGTCGACATTAACATCTTTTCGGAGATGCAAAAGTGACAAGATCACTCGAACTAGTAGTGTTCCCCCTCCAAAGTTCACAAGGATGAGACCAAACGAGAAAGGGAGGAGAGGCGAATTTGTTGATTGGGTATATTGGTTCCCTCCACTCCAGCCCGAGCCCTGCAAAGCCGAGAAGTCTGAAATGAGAACAAAGCTGAAATCGAACACACTTCTGCAAGGTAGGTCACCTTCTTCCAACACCACCCCTGTACCCCATCATCACTCCCAAAGTTACAGAGAAATCATTTTGGAAGAGGAAACCCAGAACAAACACAGCCAAAGGACTTTGCAACTACGCAACATACAACTAGATTGTTAAGAGAGATGACAAGCGGATTTGGGGATGGATGGGTGAAAGAGGGGGCAGAGGCGCAGAGTGCACTGTGCACAGCCATGGTGTTATATACAGTCCCTGGCTATGGGATGCAGAGGTGCGTAACGGTGTTTGTCTGGGGGCTGGGGCTGCCAATAGTCCAAGTCAGAGCCACCACCTGAACTAGCTGGGCTGCCGGGCGATAAAGTGCAACTGTAGGGCGAAGTGGAACTGGAGGGTGTACAGGAGGCGGATGGCGGACTGTCGCTGCAACTCCAAGTCGAGGCGGACGAGGGGCTATCCACGCTGCAGTTGCTTAGGACCGCATTCCCCGCCTCGGTGCTCAGAAGCACCGTGTCATCAGAGAATAGCCCTCCAGGTAAGCCGCCCAGGCCTCCGCCCCCGCAGTGATCAGCCAGCCGCAGAGTCTCGGTGAGGGCCCAGATGTAGTTGTGGGCGAATCGCAGCGTCTCAATTTTGGTTAGCTTGGCGTCCTCAGGGAATGTGGGCAGCACCTCGCGCAGTGCGTCCAGCGCTGCATTCAGATTGTGCATCCGATTCCGCTCACGGTTGTTGGCCTTGAGTCTCCGAGTCTTTTTGATTCGCTGCACGGTCTCCGCAGTCTTGGCACCCCTGGAGCTCCCTCGGGCCCGACTCGGACGTCGCTTACACTCGTGAACCAGACTCAGAAAACGAGTTTCGGGCTTGCACTCCTCTCCGCCACCTCCTCCACCTCCCCCTCCGTCTCCACCGACTCCTGTTCCAGAAGCTTGCTCAGCTTCAGATAACCTCTGCAGCCGTCCTCGGGGAGGTACGTCCAAGTCCTCCTCCTCTTCTTCGGAGCTGGAAGTCAGAGGAGTCAGGGAGGATGAGGACGGGGAAGACGAACCCAAGAGCACCAGTACGTCCTCCTCTTCTTTCAGTTCCAAGGTTTCGGATTTAATGAACATTTCTGCCCAAGAACTAAGAGAAGGTACCTGTCAGAAAGAGGGCAAAAACAGATAAACTCCCAGTTACTACTAGAATCGAATGACACTTGCTTTGATCAGCCGAAAAGACTTTTTTGAAAGGCATGAAAGTGAGAAAGGATGGATAGTTTCTTAAAAGATAAAACCGACCGCGACCCTCCAAATAGAATCCAATACTCTTTTCTCCTCCCTCCAACTGCACCTTTAGGTAAAAATTTAGTCAATTGCTTTTCTGGACTCACACAACTCTCCACTTTGCGCCCCCATGCTACTATGTTTAGCACCTTACTACATCCTATTCTTCCACTGCTGTGTTGTCCGTGCCTTCTTACCCACCCGAACTCCCTTAAATCACAACTTGATTCCCTGGAAAGACTCTCGTGGTCCCAGGCATCTTAGAAGTGAAAGGCAGGAGACAAAGAGCCACCAGAGGGATTAAAAAGTGATCATACAAAGTAAGGGTAAATAAGATAAGGAAGAATAGTGCTCAAAAGTCTTAAGCAGCTCCAAAACTTACTTGGCTGCCTTTAATTGCGCCTTATAATCACTCGATGGGGTTTGTCCTTAGCTTCTCAGACGTACTGGAGCTTCAGGTCTGAGTTCACTTCTTAGAGAGCGACCTCGTGCTGCCGCTGTGCTTGTCCAGGGGAGTTCCTCCCCAAGATCCTCCTTGCCAAGAGTCGATGTAGGTAGGGGTCCTCAGCGACAGCGGCCCTTTTGGTCTTGTGTGTTTTGCTGGTGTTGAGTGTCTGTCTGTCTGTCAGTTAGTGATGGTGCAACTCCTGGCACGCGACTCCTCTACACTCCAGTTTAAGTGAAGCTGCTTGTGGTTCAATGGCTGTGTGTCTGGCACACGACTCTCCTTAAAACCCCTTATATACTACCAAGAAAACAATCAAATCTGCCTCTGGGGCCCCCCAGATCTCCCACCCCTTTTCCTCCTCCTCTCTCCCCCCCTTCCCTCTCCGGGTTTATTCTTTTCATTACATTATCATCACTCATTTCTTTCTTTCTTATTAGACCCTTCCTCCCTCCCCTATGCTGCCATCCATCCATCCTCCCCCTCTCTTCACTCCCTTCCCCCCACCTCTTTATCTAATCAGCATAAAGTGGTTCTAAAGCTCCAATCTGAGCTGGGACATGCAGCCCAAGCTGCAAAAGAGGTGGCGGCTGCTGCTGCTGCTGCTGCTGCTAAAGCTGCTGTTGTCGCCGCCGCCGCCGCTCCTTTTTGTGATTGGTGGCTTGCGCTCGGCTGGAGCGTGCCGCTAATTTATTAATGAATGGTGGTCGCGAGGCGCAGCTGGCCAATCAGTGCACCCTGGACTCTGGCAGTTTTGCAAGCCACGCGCACCAGAGCCCGTTGCCTTTCAGCAGCCTCATTAGGGTTTGGGGGAGGTGAGAGTGGGAGACATGGGGGGAAAGGGGACTCGGAGTAGCGCGCACCCCCACCCCCACCCGCTTCCACATCCTCTCTGACCAGAAGCAAGTAGGCAGGTGTGTGGGCACACATACACCCTGCCTGCATTCTCTCCACCCTCCCTCCTTTCTTTCCTTGCAAAAAAAGAGAAGAATAAGGAGAAATCAGAATTCTAGTGAAATTAGTCCGGGCTTTGGGCGGCATAACATTTCTTTTTAATTTTATTTTTGCAAAACTATAATTTAAGAAAAGTGCATGGAAGGGAAATAGCTATCGCTGAAGAAGTGAACTGGTATAGGAGTGAGAATCACTTGAGGATATTCTGGGGGTTGGGGAACAGGAAGGAAAAGGCTTTAGGGAATAGTAGTATTTCTAAAACATATACTATATGTATTTTATATACGTAATATAGAAATCATCTAATTTATTTAACACAATAATTAAATTGAGGGACCACAGACACCCAAAATGGAGGAGTGAGTGGCTTAAGGTCATGCAGCTAGGTAGCGGCTGAGCAGGGTCTAGGGAAAGAAGAGGTGTGTGTTCGTGTGTGTATGTTGGGCGGAGCATGGTTTCCAGGTTGACAAATTAGGCCAATGGGCTGTTTTTACTCGACCCCTCAATGTCTCTAGAAGACCTTGGTACGGGTTTTCCCAGCTTTTCAATCAGTTAAAATTGAAGGGTTGCTCTGTATCAGCCTCCTGGCTGGCAATCTCTGATTATTTACCCCAACCATATCGCCTCCCCCTGCAGGGACACATAATTTTGGGGGGAGGAGAGAGAGGGAAGTGGCATGAGTTTTTTTCCGTGTGTGGAAGGAAGGAGTAGGTAGGCGTGATTACAGGATGGAATAGTGTGAGTGGTTAAAGATGTCCAGAACTCTTGCAGACAGAAAAAAAATGCCGTTTACGATTCGTCTTTGAAAGGAAGTTTTATTTTGTTTTAAATCAACTGATTGGTGTTTTCTTTTTTCTAAATAGAAGAGGTTTTGTTTCGATGTTTTTATTTTTACTTCGATGTATGTGGGGAAGGTGAAAGAGACAAAGATGAGAAAAAAAGGCAGTTCGTATTGTTAGTTCTATCTTATTCATATTTCGTAATGCGGAGTCACTGGAGTCTTGTTTTAGGGGAGAGAAACAACCAGAAAAGGTTTTAGGTGTTTGGAAGTATATTTTGTTAGCGTTCTTAAGATAAATGATTTAACTGCAGATTTTCAAAAATAATAATCTTGGGATTAATGTTAGACCAAAAAAATACTAAGCACTTAGTACAAAGAAAATAAAACTTTGGCAAAGTGAATGCTCCAGACTAACCTCCTTCTTAATGAAATTATTTTGTCAATTATCTTAATTTCCCCCGTTGTTAGGAAAGTTGATTTCACACACACACACACACACACACACACACACACACACACATTTCCCTATTTCCCCTCTTCACTGATTTTCTTTTTTAATCCCTTTCATTTAGAATGGGGATTCGTTCCCTTTCCTTCACTCCGTCCCCAAACAATCTTGATATTGTTCTCTGAAAATGAAGGGATCTTTCAGAGCTAATCTTTCTCTCTCATCTTTCCTACTGACTCTTTCCAATGGACTCTATCCATTCCCTTATTTTATTCCACTGTGCCAATAACCATGATGCTGTGAAATCCAAATCAAAGAGAACTCATTGAGAAGTTAAATGTTTAGTGATTGTAAAGATGGGATGTTATGAAAGGTTGGGGGATGGTCTTCATACTTAATTTTGGTACATTCTAAAAGATATTATCAGTTATAGTCAAACATTATAATGAGAGAGAGAGAGAGACGGACAGAGAAAGACAGACAGAAAGAAAGAAAAACCTGAGACCAAGGGATCCAAGTCTAAACAGGAAAAAATAAGGGAAAAGCTATGTCTTTAGTTTAAAAGAACTAAACAATGCAAATAAAAGTGCATTATAGTTTATATAGGAGTCTTGACCATTAGCATCTGTTCAGGGAAGTTGATTGTAAAGAAAAACAAATCCACCAAATAGAGTTAGAGACCCCCCCAAAAAAAATTTTTTTAGCATCTCGCATCTCCTTTAGAAATGTAGTCAACCTGCAAAAATTCTCTAAGAACTGCTGGGTGTTAGTAAGTCAAAGAATTAAAGAGAAGCAAGAGAAAAAGAAGTGAACTCCAGAGCAGTTACCTGGTGGACCCATAAAACTTTTTTTTCTGGACCATAGCTAATATTTAATCCTTCCAAGTCTGTTGATTTGTTCTGGCATTTTGTGAAATCTGAGGTTTATCCCCAGAGCTTCTATGAGGAAGTGAAAAATTGAGCTTTTTCAGTGAATTTGCCTTAGAGTCACAAATTTATAGTTGAAGGGGTTCTTGGAAGCCATATAAGCAATACCCTCATTTACAAATGGAGAGACTGAGACCGTGAATAGGTTAAGTGACTTGCCCATTGTCACACAAGTGGTTAGTAAACTGAGGCAGCATTTTAACGGAGATCTTCTGCCTTCAAATTCTGCTTTTTTTTCCACTGCAGTTGTTTTCATGTGACAAGAGAGAAATCCGTATAGTTTGCACAGAAATATTAAAGAGAAAATACAACACTTTACTTGTATTCTATGAAGACTTGTTTGGCAACTTGGGGCTGGGGGTGAGGAAAACCGGGACATTTGGGTGAGGAACTATCTCTGGTAATGCAAATCGATTCCTTCTCTGCAAATATATAGCCCTGGAGAGGTTCCTGTGAGCCCTGAAAAGTTGAGTGACTTGCTCAGGGAGGTATATAAGGAGTGCGACTTGAATCCAGGTATTCTAGACTCCGAGAGAAACTTTCTATTTAGGATGCTCCTCTCTCAGGCTCTATTTTCATCATTATCAGAAGAAGAAGAAAAAGGGCAACAACAACAAAACAAAAACAGAGTGCCGTCTTTTCTTCTTGGAATTAGTTTACAAGGAGAAGACAGGAAGGTTCTGAAGCAATTTGTTCAGACAGCATTTAAGTGTTAAACCAACCTTGGAAGTTGACTGTACATAATAGATAATAAAGATATTACAAGCGTTTTGCATGAGAAGATGCCTATCAGATTTGCTTTTTCTTGTTCCTCCAGAAGAGATGATTGTGTTAAGTCAAATCTAAGTTTGAAGTACAGGTTAATGAAAAAGAAAAACAAAACCTTTGAGCCTCCTCTCCTCATTTGTACTATGTTTATCCAACAGAAATTGGGTTCTTACTAACAGATCTTTCCAAATGTTCCTAAAGACACCTCAAAAACCAGTTTTCCTGTGAATTTAGAAATACATCCTTGCTTAAAAGAAAAACAAAAGCAGATGTTTAAGGACATTCTCAAAAGTATTTCTCTGGTTCAGCTCCAGGGATGCCCACATACAGATACTCTCCTCCCAAAGGGTCTCAGGGCTTGATGAAAGAAAGGCAATTTTGATTCAGACACAAATTTGAAGGCAACATGACCCAAACCAAACTTTCTTAGCACCCTTTTAATTTAGATTAATTCAAGAGACATTTGTGTGGTCTAAAAAGATTGTCCAAATGAAACCAACCCGAAATGTTCTGCCAAAAAAAAGTGGGGGATGGGGAAAAAAAGAACTAAATAGCATCAGAGAAACTGGTGACCAAGGGACCTACTCTCCAATACCTCAACTGTCTGTCCTAAAGGGTCAAACTGTTCAACTCCAGCCCCTTTTCTATGCCCAATTCTACTTTAAGGGAAACAAAAGCTCAAAGCAGACAGTTATCTAGAAATGGGAGCACAATGATTTAAACTCCTGGCAGGGTCTTAAGAACTTTGGGGGGAGAAGGGGAAAGCGGGCACGTTCAGAAGCGGGGGGGGG
>JAJPUD010020766.1:0-24110 GCA_023553655.1 Myrmecobius fasciatus | reverse complement strand
ATATATCTAACAAAAATTAAAGAAATTCAATGCATTATTTGAAATCACAATGTGTGAATAGTCTATATCTCTTGAGAAACATCTTTACCGTAGTTCTAGTTACCTTTCCAATACAGTTTTCTCATATCCACCATCAACAGCCATTAAATCCTCATAATATGCCATATTATTTCTCTCTTTCTTCCAAGAACTTTGAAGGAAAAAAGAGATTTTGATAAATGAACATGGGGGAAGGTATATTTCAGTGATCTGAGATGACCTGGCATGGGATATGACCTTTGTGAATATATGGAGGTAGAAGAAAGTATATCCAGTTTAGATAACAACTAGAAATTAGATTTGACTAGAACATGAAGTGCATTAAAGGGAGTAAAGTGAAATTAAGTTGTGAAGGTAAATTGGATCCAGATGTAGATAACATTAAATGTCAGCACAAGAAGATGGTATTTTATCCATTTGGTAACATAAAACTACTGAAGGTTTTTAATTGCTTGATACTTAGCAGGGGATGACATGAAAAGGCCTATATAAGTGGAGAGCAAGGAATATATGTAATAGGAATTTGGAAGGTAAAATTGACAGGAAAAGTGACTGATTAGCTACAAGAGGTGAGCACCAAAGTTGACAAATTTTGATCCAAAGTGAAAGGGGAGAATGTGACCTTAATAAAAAAAAATAAGGAAATGTTCTCCATAGGCATATTTAGGGAAGAAGAACAATTAACAATGTATAATGCTGCAGAGAGGTGAAGGACTGAAGATGGAGAAAAAGCCCTTGGATTTAGTGATTAAGACATCATTGGTGATTATTAAGAAAACAATTTTAGTAAAAGAGAGAAGTCATTGCTAAATTACTTGATGTTGAGGAAGAAATAGTTGGCAAGATTGAGAAGGAAAGTAGTGTGAACTATTTTTACTAAATGTTTAACATTTAGAGATAAATCTGGGCAGCAGATAGAGTGCAAGCAGGTGATACTTATTGAGAATATAAAATACTGGCCTAGTTTTTCTTCAAATTTCCATTTTAACTGATATTTAAAAAGTCCATTTTTTAAACCTGATGTAGAAAATAGCATTCCAGCACCACCTACCACATTTCATAGAAACTGCATTAAATAGGAATAAATTTCAGAACACCAAGGATATAATATTATCTATCTCTCTACATGGATATAATTACTATGTATTTATCCCTATGACCAAAGTTCATAATATGAAGTATATTCCCACATTGATTCACTGATTCAATATGGTATAAATATGAATTATGTATAATACAATGTACAAAATAGGAAACATGATACTTATCCCCAAGAAACTTACAATGTAGATATTATTTACAGAACATGTATTTTCACTTGAGTTGACTATAAATTGATGTACTATATAAAAATTCCTGTTTGTGCTGAAAACCATCATAACATTGCTGATGTCTTCCTCTGGGAAGAAATCAAAATGGGCTATTAAGACTCAATTCTTTATTTCTATATTGTAGGTTGGGATATGATTATTATAATAGTACAAATTTCAGGAACAGGGTTCCAAAGTGGGCTGTTTCTATTTTCAGCTAAGTTGTCTAACAATTGTTTGGTTCTCCCCCTCCTCTCTCCCTCCTTTTCCTTCTCTTTCTCTCCCTTCTCATTTTCCCTCTCCCTCTCTCCCTCTCTATCTCTTTCTTCTTCTCCCTTCCCTCTGTCCCTTTGTCCTCTGTCCCTTCTCCCTCCGGCTCTCTCTCTCTGTCTCTCTCTGTCTCTCTCTGTCTCTCTGTCTCTCTGTCTGTCTGTCTCTCTCTCTCTCTCTCTTACTCTCTCTCTCTCTCTCTGTCTCTGTCTCTCTGTCTCTCTCTCTCTATCTCTCTCTCTGTCTCTCTCTGTCTCTCTCTCTGTCTCTCTCTGTCACTCACATTCATACTCTCTCCTCCTTCCCTTCCCTTATGTTCCCTTCTACTTTCCTTTTAATCTTTTCTAGAATTCTGATGGTTAATAACTATGATATGTTTTCTTTCAAGAGAGTTCAAGAAAACAGACAGAAAGGATCAACGTAGGAACAAGAAAAACAGAGCAGGTGAGAGGTTGAGAATTCAACAAATCAATTGGAGAGTCAGGTACAATTACATTCTCTTTTTTTGGATTGATTTATTTTAATACACATTGTTTTATGAATCACGTTGGGAGATAAAAATGAGAACAAAAGGGAAAAAACATGGGAGATTTAAAAAAACAGAAAAAAAGAAGAGAACATAGCATGTATTGATTTACATTCAGTCTCCTTAGTTCTTTTTCTGAATACAATTAGCATTTTCTATCTAAAGTCTATTGGGATTGCTTTGGATCACTGAATCACTGAGAAGAACTAAGTCTTTCATAGTTGAGATTGCACATTCTTACTGTTACTGTGTATAAAGTATTCCTGGTTCTGCTTGTTTCTCTCAGCATCAGTTCGTGTAAATCATTCCAGATCTTTCCCAAACCAACTTGTTTATCATTTTTTATAGAACAATAATGTCCCATTATCTTCATATACCACAGTTTATTCAGCCATTTCCCAACTGATGAACATCTACTCATTTTCAAATTCTTTGTTACCACAAAAAAGAGCTGCTATAAACATATTTGCATATGTGAGTCCTTTTCTATCTATAATTTCCTAGGGCTACAGACCCAATAGTGGAAGGGTATGCACAGTTTTATAGTCCTTTGGACATAGTTCCAAATTGTTCTCCAGAAGGGTTGAATCAGTTCACAACTCCACCAGTAATGTACTAGTGTTCCAGTTTTCCCACATCCCCTCCAACATTTATCATGATCTTTTCTTGTCATCTTAGCCAATCTGAGATGTGTGAGGTAGTACCTCAGAGTTGTTTTAATTGTCATTTCTTTAATCAGTAGTGATTTAGAGCATTTTTTCATATGACTATAAATGGCTTTGATTTCATCATCTGAAAATGTACAATTACATTTTTAGGGAGAAACTAAAAACAGAAGAGTGGATTAAAAATTTTATAAATGAAAATTTAACATGTTTGTCTCATTATATTGACACCATTGTAAAATTTCCTATTTTTTTTTTACTACTAAGGATACCTATATGAGACACCTGCAGGGAATTTAAACTAAGAATGGCTTCTTCTGTGTCCATGAGTTTCAAGCAGTATGTT
This sequence comes from Myrmecobius fasciatus, assembly GCA_023553655.1. Classification (NCBI taxonomy): domain Eukaryota; kingdom Metazoa; phylum Chordata; class Mammalia; order Dasyuromorphia; family Myrmecobiidae; genus Myrmecobius; species Myrmecobius fasciatus. The sequence continues at coordinate 20,954 of JAJPUD010020766.1, read as the reverse complement.
TTCATTGTGCTAATTTAGTTCAACTGGAATTGTGGAACATGGGAGCTTTAATTCTTATTATCATGCTATGAATAGATATGTGGTCTGTGCTCATGGCTATGAAGCTCAAACTATGTGCTGCTTCAGATGATATATGAAGAAATAGTCTTTATTATTGACAGTTATACATCTAATCTTAAGACATTTCATCATTTTGTGAGCTGTTTCTTTAATAATAAAATTAATGAGCTAGGCCAAAGTGTATCGTCTGTCTCTAAGAGTTACTTCAGATCTGAAATTATTCCAATATAAAGGCCCTCTCACCAGGACCAGTTATTTAAATCAATTTCTATGTATCCCTCTTAAGTGTTTCACTATGTTAACATAAATCTTTGTTAAAGGTATTTTTAGAGTTTCCACATTACCACTACGGTACAATAAAGCTCTATAGACTGGCATATCTGGATCACCACAATCTGACTCAAGCTTATCATTATAGACTTGTTTTGCTCTATATTTCAGCCAAAATGGGCTTTCTAGATCAGGACTTCTTAATTTTTTTTCCATTCAAGGCCTCATTTCAGTTGAGAAGTTTTTATGAGATCCATGATATATAGGTATATAAAATAGGTATACAAATCAAACATTTATTGATAATAAATTATAATTTCACAATACTTACATTCTATTACCATATCCTATAGGGATTTTAAAACACAGTTTAAGAAGCTGTAGTTGACTACCCTAATTATGAATCTTTCTATCTTCATGAATCCCATCATGTCTGATGAAATACTTTTCATTATTCATGGCCTAGTTTAAATGTCTACCATCCTTAGAGTATTTTACCTGCATCTTTCTTTTATCTTTTTCATATTCTGCCTTAGATCATATTTATCATATGTTCTCTTAATAGATTATGAATTTATTGAGGTGAGTAATTACTTTCATTAAACTTCTTAGGAAAATAAAATCAATAGTGATCATATTTTATATCAGAACATGTATCTTTGTCCTTTTTTCTTCCTTCTAAAACTTCCCAATAAGAAGTTACAACCTCTTCCATGATGGCACTCAGTTGAGAACAGAAATTTAAAGGATTTTGTAAGTCAATTAATAAAGAATGTTTCTCTTTCTCTCTCTCTCTCTCTCTCTCTCTCTCTCTCTCTCTCTCTCTCTTTCTCTGTCTCTCTGTCTCTGTCTCTATCTCTCTGTCTTTCTGTCTCTGTCTTTCTGTCTGTCTGTCTCTCATATTGCATCTGTTTATGAATACTTATCACACTGGGGTATAAGTCCTTCTATAAAGTGATAGGATGGCATAGAATTGGGTTCCTCAGCCAATGGATAAATGAATGGAAGGCAAAGCTACAATGAGGCAGATTTCCCTCTCCATACCTCTGCCCATGTCATAACCTTCTCTGCTCAAGTTTCAAGGAATGGTAATAGTAAACCAGATTCAGAGTCATCAGACCTAAGTTTAAGTGTTAACTCTGTCACTTGTTAATTATATGATACTCATCTTCAAAAGGAAGGTATTTCTTATATTATCTTATATCTAATAATTGAATGTATTTAAATATATCTAATAACCTAATAAAATCTTTAATATCTAATAGTATTTACAATATTATCATGAGGATATATGTGAATAATTTAGACTGATTCCTCTATTTTAAAGATGAAAGTGAAGACTAGAATAGCAAAGATACTTGTCTAAGATCATATAGTGAGTTAGTGATAGAGTTGGTCTCTTAACTTCAATATTCAATGCCCACTAGACCAGAACTAATTCTTTTGTCCAAAGGCACACAGTAAGTCAGTAATGGATTTCAGCAGCAGCAGCTTTATTACCATCACAAATCTCAACATCAAACAATCTCTCTACATAAGAATGGGGTCCCCTAGCATAAAATGATGATTTAGTTAAAACATTAATGATTTATATGCCTAGTACATACTGTATGGTTGGAAGGAACAAATCTCTATGTGCTCAGTATTCTCTTTGTTCAGAAGGACTATATAAAAAGGATGAAGAACAATGCACAACCTGAAGAGACTGGCTCTTAATGTTAGATATAAAAAATAATGCTGTTCTCAATGTTTCCCAATATTTCTCTTGCTCTATTCATACATTTTATCCTACTTTATAATGTGTGATCCTTGGAGATCAAATAACAGCAATGTTTATATTTTTGAAGTATTCTATTTTTTAAGAATATCAGGCTTATTATCATGATTAATATTACTCTAATTGTTTCTATTACATTTAGGGAGGTCTGACCATAAGCAAAAGTTTAAGAATGTTTAAGAATGTCCTTAAGAAATAATTTGTATTTATGTAGCACTTTAAGATTTAATAAGCAATGTTTTTAACTGGATGAAGGGATATTGTGTAAGATTAATTCTCCCCATATTACAGATTAGAAAACTGAAGTACAGAGACTAAAGTTCTACAATTAAGTGACTTGCTAAAGCTGAAACGTAAAAAAAAATGATCACAGATATAAGCTGTAAAGAATTTTAGAGACCTTTTTGGACTCCTTCATTTATCATTTGAAGTACCTGAAATACAGAAATGTTTAATGATTTGCTCAAAGTCATACAGAAAGTTATATGGAATAAGAGCCTAGGTTCCCTAAATATTTTGTCCTTTACTCTGTTCTATACTGCTTTTCCCTCAGCTTTAGAGTCCATGTTTTGAACTCTTTTTACAACATCATGCTGCCTTACCTCACTTCTGCTTTAGTTTCTTATATTATATATTTTAATTAGGTTTTAGCTGATAGTAAATACGCCAATCAAACTTTCTTAAAATATACTTCCACTACCACAACATAACATTCTCATACTCCTTGATTGATGTTTGCTTACATTGTGTTTCCTTTATCTGATATATTGTTTGTGTAGATAAGATTTTTCTTGCACAACAATGATAAGTTTGGAAATATGTATACATATATTCGATTTGCCAATATTTTAACATAATTAACATGTAGTGGATATCCTGCCATCTAGGGAAGGGGTGGGGAAGTTGGGGGGAAAAATTTGTAACGGAAAGCTATGTAAGGGTTATTGTTGAAGAATTACCCACACATATGTTATGCAAATAAAATAAAATTTAAAAAAAAATATACTGCCACTGTCACATATTTCATAGACAAACAGCATTATTTGAATTTTTTCCATTATTGTTTTTCATCATGACATATAGGAAAGAGGGAAAATATATATGTATTATATATATGTGATATATGCATATATAACATGTATTATGTGCATATATAAAGTAATAAGAGGAAAAGCATTATTTTTTGAAAGAAAAGGCCTGATATAATCTTTGATTAATATTTTAAAGGTCATCTCTCATAAATATATGTTCAAATACTAGTTTTCATAGCTTTTCATATATTGGCTCATTTAATGAAGCTGTGTGACATAATTTTTAATGAGATAAAAGTTACCTACATTCCTGCCTTGCCCCAAAGCTATGTCAAATATAATATTTATCTTACATAAATTAATAGCTTGAAAAATATATGGCTTTCTATTCAACATATGGCAAGTATTAGCATGCTTAATGCATTTATGTGCAAACAAAAGGTCAGACGATTTCAAATGACAATGCTGTATTTTCATTCACTTCTGCAGTAGTTCCTTCCTCCCTTCATAAGTATTATTACATACAATAGTTTAAAAGCAGTGGGGGCTTCTAGAAAACTCAATCTATGTAGTCTAGAGAAATTCAAATAATCTTTTAGCTGCTAGAAGAACTAAATGAAAATTTTCTCTTCACTTAATGTATAATGTTCGCCTGATGTTCTTGTGCCTCAGGGTTCATCAAATTGGAAGCTATTATATAAAATCTATGAACAAAAACACTTTGAAAACCCAGAATATATGTAACTAATTAACAGTAATAATAGAACATGGCTTAACACTCAAAGTGATTTTCTTTGATCAGATAGTTCATGTTTTCCTTTGTCTTTTTAAAAAATAATATCAATGAAATTTTTATTTAAAAGAGAATAAAGGTACTATAAAGCAGAATTTGAAAGGCAGTCAAGACTATTATATATCAGGTCAAAGCTGCATTTGTCAAATATGAGCTATCTATGACAACTGTAAAACATTGGTTGACATTTCTATAACACAATTCTTCATAGAATTCAACACTAAGGCACTCAACTTCATGCATTATCAAAGGTATGGTACAATGGACATTTCATTTCCTGATTAAGTAATTTATAATTCTGCTTTTAAAAGGGACAAGCTCTAGCTTAGCTCTGATTAAAGAATGCTTAGAACAAGGTAGATTCAATCCTGGTAACATAGATCCATTTTCTATTTGATCACAATTCAAAAGATGATAGCTGCATATGAATGGGTAAATTTATAGGCTCTCACAATCAGGTTCTTAGTACTTATAAGGGCTCTCAAAGACCATAGTATCCATATCAAGTGATCAGTCAGCCTCTATTTGAAGAGCTCTCAAAGAAAGGGAATCTAGTCCCTTCCAAGGCAGCCCATACCTCTCTGTCTGTCTCTGTCTCTGTCTCTGTCTCTCTCTCCCCCCTTCCTCCCTTCCCTCCCTCTTCTTTTTATCGCATCTTTGTCTCTCACTTTTCCTTATATTTTCAAATATTTCTGTAATTGTCTCACATTATTCCTATTTCTACCTCTTAGGACTAAGAAAAACATTTTAAAATTACTAATTACTTTTCCACTTGTTAAACTTTTATTAAAGTGGTTTAAGACTTTTGGGACATCTTATGCTTGATGGCAACTATCGCACTTCTGATATCTTCTCTGCTATTTTGAGTATAACTGCTCAAATGACTCCCCATACAATATGATCTTAAGACATTTCACCATTCTGGTGATCTACTCTCAAACTTTTTAACACCCCTCCTGAAATATGATATTCAGGACTGAATAATATATTCTAGAGAGGATGTAACCTGGTATTGTAAGTCAGAGAAACCTCCTACATTATTGCAAACAAGTGGAGTAATCAAGTTTTTTCTTGTAAAGATTTCCAGTAATGGGGAATCCATTATCTCCTGTGGCAATCTATTGTATTTTATGATATTTGTCAGAACATTTTGATTTATATCAATATAAAATCTGACCCATTTCTCCTTAGATGTGCCTCTTTGAGACAAAGGAAAGTAGGCCTTGGTGCTCCTCTCATTCCACATTCCTTTTGTGCTAGACAAAATTCATTAATGCAAAGTATGGTGATGCTAACTTATATGATATCTCACATTGTTGACTCTTACTAAGTTTACAACTCATCTAGACACTTAGATCTTTTTTACACAAATTACATAAAAGATAGACGAATTTCAATAGTTAAGGAGTTTGTAGTAGAATTTTCTTAGGTTGGCAGACTACTACTATTTCATCTTTCATCATCTGAAAATATAATACAAATAAAATTACTCATTTCCATCTATCTGGAATAATACAGTTTGATAGCAACAGTCATGGTGTTTGAAAACCCTAAAATCTCACTTTCTGAAAATATTTTGATATATGATTTCTCACCTTTCCATTTGTCCTTTTTTCTTACATACATACACATATTTTATTCAAGCCATCCTAAAGAAGCTGAAGAAGAAAAATGGAATAAGCAAGCAAGAAATCAATAATTATTGAGTGCCCATAATGTGCCTGGTATTATGTCAATTATTGGGAACAGAAGTATAAAATTCTGATAGCCACTTTTCTTAAGGAACTTGTGTTCCACTTCAGGGATACAGGTTGACAGATAATAAATATAAAATAGAGGGAAAAAAAAACCAAACACATCAGGCTGTGAAGTGTGGAGGGAAAATCAGAAATGGCCTCTTTTAGGAGATGGCAGTTGTGTCTTTAAAAGAGATAGTTAGCAGAAGGGAGAAGGTAGATTATTCCAATCATGGGAAAGAATCTTTGAATAGGCACAGGGGGTGAGAGATGAAATGTCATGCACAGGGTTTATTAAGAAAACCACTTTGTCTAAAGAGGAATAAAGTACAATCAGTGTAGGAGAAAGTCTGGAAACAAGTTATTAAGAGATTAAATGTCAAGAGAAGAGTTTCTATTTTCTCAAAAAGCAACATGAAACCCCTAAAGTTTCTTGAGTAGAGGATAACAAGACGAGCTTTATTAATTACAATTTGTTAACTGTTTGAAGAAACTGTGAACCAGAATGAGAAAAACATCGTGCCATCAACAGAGATTGAGAAGTTAATAAGGAAAAATTGTTTGGCCAGGAAGGTAAGTTATTCTTGGATATGTTGAGGTAGAGATGCCGGTGAAACTTCCAGTTGGAGGTATCTAGCAAACCTTTGGGATTCAGGATTGGAGGTCCAGATAAAATTTAAGCATATAGTTGGGGGAGGAATCTGCAAAGAGGTGATAGCTGAATCTATTAAGTGGATGAGATTATGAGAGAAAAAAAAAGTCAATAAAAGTCAAAAAATATTTGTTGAGTTCTTGCTATATTCCAGGCCTAATGTTTAGAGTGGAGTATTTAGGCAAGAGTCAAGATATAGAGTAGAGAAGATGAGGGGTGGACAGTAACAGAACTCTGTTTTCTATTTCTTTTTAAATTTAAATATCACTCCATTATGATTGTTTATTTTTTTATTCTACTTTTTCCTACTCTGTCACTCAAGCTAATTATGTAGTAGAACAATTCCCCTAACTTAACTAAGTGAATAGTTTACTCTAAAATAAAAGGTTAATCTATCCATTCATTTTTTTCAACAAGCATTCAAAGAACATCTATTATGATGTATTAATGTAAAAAGAAAAGTTCACTTTTTCTTGATATAAACATTCATATTTTGAATTCATTCTCTACATTATCACTCTTTGGTTCAGTCATTTAAATATCCTTAGTTTTAAATGAGTTCTTGCATAAGAAGTAGACAACAAAATTAGTGTTGGCTTTTGGCTTTTTCAAATTTAAGTAGTTGTCCCTTGACAATATTTAGTATATGCAATCTTTCTTTTTCTTTTTGCTACAATTGCTATTAAGAAATCATGAGAACTTATCCTTTTCTTATTTAATACTGACATCTCCAATGAATGCAAATGAATATTAGTTATGAGCCTATAGTGGAAAAATTGTAATTTAGGACTCAAACATGAGAAATATTCCCAGAAAGAATGTTTTAGCATAGTAAAGATATATTTAAATTATATTAATTTGTTAACATTAGTCCCAATTTTAGTGGACTAATGTTAACAAATTATTACAACCTCTTTAAGTAATACATCTCTTTAAGTAAATGTTAAGGCTAAAAAATAGTGCATTTTGTATAAATACTAGTTTCATAATATTATTTCTCTCACAAAAAATGGAAGAAACTACTCAAATAGATTATCTACCAATTAGTTCCTAAAGTTCTCCAGTGGCATCACTCTTAAAGACAAAAAAAGTAAAAAGATGGTAAAAGCTAAGGAGATATTGGTCAACATCTAAGATGTACTTTTAAAACTATAAATTTATTATACTACTTAATGAAATGTAGGGGAAAAAACCAAAACTATAGAGTGTAAAAAAAAGACATTTCTGCTTCATTCCTCCACATTTGTCTCCAACAGAAGCTTAATCATGCTGACATATATGGACTAATTTAATAGAAGGTTAGATCAGAAGCAAATATCATGATAATTACAATGAAAAAACTGTAAAGTAGGGCTGAACATTATCTTTCTTTTTCATTTATATAGATAATAACTTAATGCACTAGGTTTTTCTTTTTTTTTCTTAAGTGACTCATTTTAGAGGCAGGAAAAATATTGCCCATGTTATTTTGAAAAACATGCCATAGAATTTCTTTTTTTTAATTAAAGCTTTTTATTTACAAAATATAAGCATGGCTAATTTTTCAACATTGACCCTTGCAAAGCTTTCTGTTACAAATTTTTTCCTCCTACCTCCCACCCCCTCCCCTAGATGGCAGGAAGTCTAGTGCATGTTAATTATGTTAAAATACTTGACAAATCAAATATGCGTATACATATTTGTACAATTATCTTGCTGTACAAGAAAAATCAGATCTACAAGAAAAAAAATCTGAGAAGGGAAGCATAATGCAAGCAAACATCAATAGAGAGCATGAAAATGTTATGTTGTGGTCCACATTTCATAACCCTCTCTCTGGATGTATATGACTATCTTCATCACTGAACAATAGGAATTGGTTTGAATCACATCATTGTTGAAGAGAACCAAGTCCTTCAGAATTGATCATCTATATAGTCTTGTTGCTGTGTATAATGTTCTCCTGGTTCTGCTGATTTCACTCAGCATCAGTTTGTGCAAGTCTCTCCAGGCCTCTCTGAAATCATCTTATTGGTTGTTTCTTACAGAACAATAACATTCCATGACATTCATATACCATAATTTATTCAGCCACTCTCCAATTGATGGGCATCCATTCAGTTTCCAGTTTCTAGCCACTACAAAAAGGGCTGCCACATGCCATAGAATTTCTACAGATTGGGAAGTTTCATGCTGTGACACATAGCAAATACCCATTAGAGAAGGCCTTCAATAAATATTAATAAGCCTGGGAGCTATGGTGAACTCAAACCACCTATGTACAGTTGAATAGATGAATGCATATGTATTTATTTAATGCAAGGTGAAGTCATATTGAATTCCATTTTATCAATCAGCATGCATTTATTAAGAGCCTACTATGCATCAGGCTCTGCCTAGATGCTAGGATACAAATACAAACACAAATGCAAAGGAAAAGAAACAAGCAGGGAGACAAGTATATAGAAAAGAAACCATGGTTGCATTGATAAAGGAAATTCTCATATGAACAAACTTCTTTGAGCCACACAGGTGAATACCTTCTACACAAATCACTGTTTTAGGGAGTTGCCTTAAACTAATGCACTGAGAAGAGAAATGGTCTACCCAGTGTCAAGCAAATAATATGTCTGAGAAGTGGAATTTGAACTCAACTCAGGTCTTCCTAATTCCAAAAGAAATTCTGTATCTTCTACACTATACTGCTTTTCAGTGTATACCTAACACACATACACACACACACACACACACATATACACACACAATTTTTATAGCATTTGAAGATTTGCAAAGTGCTTGGCAAATATTTTATTTTTGGAATATAGGTGCTGTCTCCACTTTACAGGTAAGGAAACTGAGGCAGTCAGAAGTTGTGACTTACCTAGGCTTTCACAGCTAGGATCTAAGGCTAAATTTTCTTCCTGACTCCAGAACTAACTATTGATCCACTGTGTTCCATTGTTTCCCATTTTAAAAGCAAATTAATATAATGGTTAATAAGTTCAGGGGATTAATGAGAAAGTATACTATAAATTAAGATGATAAGATAAAGCAGGAGGTAGCACTTTAGATTAGTCCTAAAGGAAGAGAAGGATTCTATTAAGTGAAGAGAAGACAAAACCATGTCCTAAGCATGAAAGATAGTGCAAAGTTAAAAAAAAAACAAACAGATGATGGAGTGCTATGTGTGAGGGGCAGAGACAAGGACAGATTGGCTGCATTACACAGTAAAGGGCAGGAAATAATAAACATGTAGCTCCAAAGGTAGGCAAGGGTAAGGATACAAAACTAAAAATAATATAAACTAATAAGAGTCCCTATAATTAATTGCATAAGGGACTAATGGTGGGACCTACACTTTTGGGAAGTCATTTTTATGACCCTGTGGAAGATGGATTCTGGATTGGGGAGAATTGGTGACAGGAAGACCAAAAGAGACTGTTGCAATGATATAGGCACAAGGTGATGGGGACCAAAATTAAGGTGGTCTAAGTAAGTAGAGAAGTTATATTCAAGATGTGCCATGGAAGCAAAAAGGTCAAGATCTGGAAACTGTTTGGATATAATGAGTAAGGGAAAATGAGGAACAGGAAACCTGGGAATGAGGTTTTGGACCTGAGATATTGGAAGAATGGCAGTGTCTTCCAAAGAAATAGGGATGTTTGGTGGAGGGGTGAGTTTTAAGGAAAAGATAATCACTTCTATTTTGGATATGTTGAATGTAAGACATTTCTGGGACATCTAGTTTGTAATTTACAATAAGCAGTTGGTTCAAGGAAGAAACTAGGGCTGGTTATAAGATCTGTTACATAAAGATTAAACTCATGAGAGCTGAGGAGGTCACTGAAAGCAGGAAGAGAGAACGAAGGAGGGCTTATGACAGAAGTTAGAGAGCAGCTAAGGATAGGAAAAGTGATATGAATCATAGATTTTTATTTGGAACAGACCTTAGAGATAACAAATACAATTTCCCCATTTATCACTTAGGAAATTGGCATTCAAGAAGAGGTTAAAGTGACTTGCTTAGTGACATATCTACTAAGTATCAGAGACTGGCTTTAAAGCCAAATAATCCTGATTCCAAGTTCAGTGCCCTACCATTTTACATTATTATAAATACCATTAAATAAAGTAGGTTGAGGAAGAACTGCTCCTAGTGGGAGAAAAATCAAAAGGGAATATTATCATGAAATCTCAGAGAGGTAAAGACAGCCAGCAAGAGAGTGGTCAACAGAATCAATCACAAAAGATAGGTTTGAATGGAAGAGACCTAGAAAAAGATCATCTGATTTGCCAATTCATAGTTTAATGGTAACTTTGACAAGTATTTGTTAAATGGTTAGGCCATAAACCAGATTAGAAAGAATGGAAGAGAAAGTTAGAGAGGAAAAATGGAGGAAAAAAATGTTGACATTTTTTCTAGAAGTTTGGCTGAGAAAGGAAGAATATGTGATGATAACTTGAAAGATAGGATTTTTTTTAAAGAATAGAGGATACTTGTGCATGTTTGTGGACATCAAGAAAGGAAATAGATAGGGAAAGGTTGAAGATTAGAGAGAAAGAACATATACAGCATTATTGGGTATATTCCTTATATACAATCATTATTTTTGAACTAGTTTCAAAACAAAGATGAGTAATCCTATAATTTAAATAATATTTCAAAAACAAACATCTTCCTAAAGAGTCTTTTAATCCATGCTGGATGAGATAGTTCTTGTTTGACCAACAACTGAAAGGTTTGAGTACCTTACCTCTTCCTTTTTGTCCTTTCCTTCTACTTTTGCTGACATAATTTATGAGAAGACAGAATAATGTTTTAAAAGTATCAAATTGTATTCTAAAATGTAGAATTAAGTAATAACATTAATAAATTAATAAAAGAAACTCAAATGATAGGAATGGTTTTTACAAGCCTATAAAGTTGGCTGCAGATACTCTAGGTCTTCTGCACAGTACTGATGAACCACAAAGTGACTTATTTGTGTGACAACTTATAACATAATAATCTACTGATTTAAATATGTTTGTTTTTCTTCAGTAAATCAAAAGACCTTAGTTTGGACAACTTTTTAAGAAATTTCGGAGACAGCTACACTCAATTTTGAAAGGAGATCTATCTTAATAAAAATTCAAACTATTTTGATCATCAGAATAAAGAAAACAGTGACTTCAGAAGATATTTGTGAGACATTTTGTCTCTGAGAAGAACAGCAGAGTTAGTTTTTACTTTAGCAAATGTTTTCTCAAACTACTAGGCTCATTAGCAATTAATGATCTTATTGGTTCTGAAAAGCCTTACATTATTTTCCAATTTTCTCAAACAACAAATAGCTTTTAAAAATAATTAATTTTCATTTAATATGCCATTCATTCAACCAAGATTTAGTTTATTCTTCGGGTGTATATGGCTTTATATTAGTGTCACTATAGTAGATAGTCATGTTTTATAAATAGTTATTCATTAAGTTGTTCATTCAATAAACATGTAATTTTATCCTACTGTGTTCAGGAACCTCCATTCTACAATCATGGAAGATACAAAGATCTGCTTTTTATAAACTCAAAAATGTTAAAGCTGAAAGGAATTTTAGAGGAACCATTATTACCCTGTTGAAGGGATATATATGAATTCCCTCTAGAGACAAATAGCCATTCAGCTTCTGCTTTATATCATGAATTAGACATTTTGTGGCAGCTATAATGACAGAAAATTCTTTATTTTTCTCCATGTAAAGGCCACCCATGGGTTCTGTCCCCTAAAGCTATGCAAAATTATTTCAATCCATCTTTCTCTTCAATTCTATAAACATTCTTCATTGCTAGAGTCCTCAAGGAAACCTAAATGATTCTGTTGTATGAATGGGAGATACTTTGCTGGAAGAAGGGTCAAGAGGAGGGTAAAAAATATGATGGGAAACAATGAGATTATTTTGGAACATGTTGAGCTTGAGCTCACTATAAAGTCATGTAGGTGAAAGTGCCTAGCAAGCAACTGGAGATGTGGAACTGAAATGAAGATCAAGGAGAAGACTGAGAAGAGGTCACTGGATTAAGTAATAAAAAGATCATTGATGTCTGAGGGGGATACAAAGAGAAGTTATATTACAATGGAATGAGAGTTATTGGTAGGTGAGAAAGTTCTATAAATTATATAAGCAAAATTAATAATATCTTTTAAATACATGTGATGAATATATGATTAATTTATAATGCTAATTGATATATTTAATTTGATGACAAATATAATGGCAATCGACCAAGTAACTATTTTTTAAGAATAAGAGAAATTTAGCCATATTATAGCCAGCAGTAAAGCTGATAAATATATTATCATATATATATAAGTATGTATATATATATATATATATATAATTTTATATATGTCTCAAGGGCATAAGTGTCACCTATTACTTTGAGACTAAAAAAACCCAGAGAAGTAATAAGGATGATTTTGAGATGATTTATGGTAAAGCATTGAGGAGAAGAGGAAATTTCTGACAAATGGCCTTTGTAAGAAGTGAGATGCCCTGCAGAGAGGCAGAAAGAATGTGTGGGTATGGATGACTTGAAAAGAGAAAGTTTAGACTTGACACCAAGGAAAGTATTTCTCATTTGTTGTGCAACTGTCTCTGGGTTAACAACAGAATTCTACAAATGATGGACAATATATTTTCTGAATCTTAAGAAAATGTGCCCCTACCGAGGCATGAAAATTTTATGCAATAAAAAGATAATTCAGAAAATAAAGTATGATTTGGCAATCAAAATAAATGCAAATAATTAGAATCTTTTCATTTCAGCATATGAAAAATGGCCCATTTGGTTCACAGAGCTTTTTTATACTTATCCACATGCAAATTTGAATCTACTTTGATCACAGACTAATTATTTAATCAGTCAAGTCACAAGTGCTACAGAACACATCTATGATAGGAAAGTTCTTAAGTGTATTTTTATTTATATAGCAATGAATCAAATATTCATTATAAACTAGAAGAAAAGTCTGTGGCAAAAGTTAGGGTTTTCCAGTAAGGCATTTAAACTTACTAAGTCCTGAAATAGGTTTTTATTCTAATATACTTCGAGTGGTGATTAATTCAGCAGTGTATTAACTCTTTCCACCAATACAATTTTTTTTTTGTTATCTAATCTCAACTGGGCTCTCAAAGCTGCAAATAATTCTTTCACTCTTCCATCATTAGTTCCCAGTACGACTTCTTTCAAACCTTCTGTCCTTTCTTAAAGCTATATATACCAGAATTGTCAAACTCACGGGTGCAAAGCCATATGTAGCTTCTAACTCCCAATTAAAGCCAGAACCAGACTAAAATCCTCTTAGGAAATGTTTAACAAAAATATAAAAATGCAATAAAACAAAGAAAATGTTAATTTGCAATTTTCTAAATCAATATATGGCCTGCATTAATTATTTCTATTTGATTTTGCTACCACTGACTTATACAATCTTCTCTGTTTTTCTTTTTGGACTTTATTGAGAAAATAAATGCAATTTATTATAAATAGCCTATTCTATTCAAACCTAAATATCAAAGTCTCTTAACATTATCCCCAATATTATGTAGTAGTAGCTGATAATAGGTGGAATTCTGGGCCTGTAGTCAAGAAGACGTTGGTTCAAATCATTCTTAAGAAACTTAATAGCTATAAGATGATAGGAAAGCCACTTAACTTCTATACACCTCAGTTTCTTAATTCTTAAATATGAATAATAACAGTACATGTTTACAAGGGTTGTTATAAGGATTAATTAAGATAATATTTATTTAAAAAGTGCTAAGTGCAATGCTTGCCATATAGAAGATAATAAAATAAAAGCTTATTCTCTTCCTTGCTTCACCCTTTTGCTATAGTATTAGAAAAAAAATAAAAGGGAGAGGGGGTACTTTTTTTTGCCAGTACCAATCTATTTGCTCATTTCTGATGACATCCTTTTTATTTTTAGTATTGTGTGATGCCTTCTCCCACCTACTATGTAAACACCTTGAGATCCAGGACTTTCTAGCTTTTTCTATTGATATTTTCATTGCTTAGCAAAGGGATTAATAATAGGTATTTAATAAATGCTTTTTATTTCATTCATTCATTCACTTGTCATTCATGTTCCAGACCCTCAATAGAATGTAAATTTCCTAAAGAAAAGGATAGTTTAGGTTTTATTTTTCTCCTTTGTATGATGACCAGCTTTTAAAATAGTTATTTGTGCACAGTAAGTGTTTGATGCTTGTCAAATTTAATTAAATTTTTACCTGCTAAGATCCAAGACCTTTTCTGTTATTTTGCCTTATTTTGGTTTTCCAGAATAACTGTGAATTTCTAAGTGTATGTAAGACAGAGGTGATGTGTTTAGAGCAGCACAGAACTGAAGCTGAAAAGGATCTCAGAGGTTATCTAGTCTGATTACTTTATTGTAGATAAGAGGAATCTGGAAATCAGGGAATTTTAATGACCTGCCCACAGTCTCAGAATTTGAACCCAGGCCAACTAACCTCAAAAACAATACTCTTTTCATTTTACCAATCTCTTCTGCTGAAGAAGTTTTAAATTTAAGAGGAAGCATCCTATTAAATCTCAGATCAGATATGGGCAGTTATTTTAGAATGCCAAATGCTTCAAAGGCTATGAAGGCTTGTGCTAGATAATATCAATATATAGATGTCCTGTGACTTACCATAGAATTACTATTGTAAGGCTAACACAATGCATTCTAAATTTCCTTGAATGTTTTTCAGTTCCAAACTGAATAGTTTGGATTATCTCACCAATTTTAACATTCTTCCCTTTATTTATAGCCCCCAAGGAATCAAATAGTTAGTTGGGAATATATTAACTGCAGGATAAAAATTACAGAGGGTACTTTAATACAAAGAAATTAATTGAAAAAGTTTTAAGAAAATTGTGTTTGTCTCCAGTAAATGTTGCTACCTGGGAGCACAGGCTTGATAGAGAGTTTATCAAGAATAAGTTTTCCCCCTAAGCTAATCTGGGATTTGTTGTAAATAATATGTGCACCTACCATGTTACCCTTTCATTTTCTTTCTAAATTTTATACAAATATAATGAGCTCACTGATTAAATTTCTCTAGAATAATCCACTCTCAGATTACCTTTAAAAAAGCTTCTTCTTTTTAAGCCCTATAGGGGAATATATTACCTAAATACATATTTATAAAATATAACAAGACCCTATTACAAAGAAAATAATTTTTCTACCTAACAACAGCATTCAAATTGGCTATACACTATAGCAGCCACTTGTTCATTTTTCCTTTTCTCCTAAAACAGTTTCACTGAGATTGGTGGTACTAAGAGGGAAAAAAGGAAAGGTTAAGGGAAAAGAATAAAAGAGTTATTATAATGAAGCTCCATAGACAATATTTATCATAAAATGAAATGTTAAAACAAAGCAAGAATTGTTTGATTCTAGTGAAAATATTAAAGCATCCATGTAGATATGCTGGGGCAGGCAGAGGTAGAACAGTGAATAAACCTGTGCTAAACCTGAAGTCAGAAAGACTCATATTTATGAGTTCAAATCTGTCTTCAAATATTTACTAATTCTGGGCAAATTACTTAACCCTGTTTGCTTCATTCCCAAACCTTAAAATGAGTAGAGAAGTAAATACTTCAGTATTTTAGTCAAGAAAATTCTAAATGGGTCAAAAAAAGATTTGGACAAGACTAAAATGACTGACAACAGATATAAGTTAATTATACATAGGAGAGACAACACATAAAGAAACATGTCCACTGTATAAAATTTATTTAATTATAATGTAAACAGTACTATCCACTGTGGTTATTATATATAAATTCATGGTCTGAGCCAAATGTGCGTGATTTAATTATTTTGCTTGTGTTTTTGAGGTCAGAAATGATGGAGGAAGACTTAAATTCAGTTTAGTGATTGATTTTTCTTTGAATATTTAATGCTAGATTTATGCTTAGTAACATACTTTATACTTCTATTACAGTGTATTTCTTCAGTGAGCACTAAGATGTATATCAATTACTTGCTGGCCTTTTTTTGGCAGCAAGACGACAGAGCAATAGAAATAACTTGTAGTCAAATTTAAATCCAGCCTAAGACCTCCTGTGTGTCTGGGCAAGACTTTGGTCTGCCTCAGTTTCCTCACCTGTAAAATTGGGATAATAAAGGTACCTTAAAGTTTCTATGAGGATAAAATAAGGTCATATTTACAAAATGCTTCAAAAATTTTAAAGCATTATATGAAAGTATTATCATTATTATCTATTATTAAATAGAGCAGTTAGATGGTATAGTGGAAAAAGCTCTCACTGGCCCTTAAAATCAGTAGGACCTGAGTTTGCATCTGGACTCAGACACTTATTAGCTGTATAACCCTGAGCAAATCATTTAACCCTGTTTGCTTCAGTTTCCTCATCTGTAAAATGAAGTAGAGAAGGATATGGTAAACCACTCCACTATCTTTGCCAAGACAACCCTAAATGGGGTCACAGAAAAATAGACATCATGGAAAAAACTCAGCAACAAAACTTGTTTTAATAAGTACTATTATTATAATGGAACCAGGGACTAAGATAATTTTAAGTTTTAAATTGTAACTTACTTTTATGTCATACACACTGTTAAAAATAGATGACATTTTCTCCTATATAACTTGAAACATTCTTTCATGGGAAGCTGTTATATAAATATTATGCCATATATTAAGTAAATTATTAATTCTAAAACATAACTTTAAATTATTAAACAAATAGTTCAACTGTTGAAAATCCTCTTATTCAAGATTATTGCAGATTTTATTGAAGAAAGTATATCAGACCTGAACCTACAAATGAAGCGTTAATCAGCTTCTCATGTTTTGTAGAAATATTTACTTAAAATTGTATAGAGCCACTTAACAAAGCATAGCTCCAATTCAATGAATATTGAAAAAAAGAGTTAATACAACTTCAAAAACAAATAATTATTTGCTCCTCCTCAGAAGAGAATACATGAAAATGATACTTGTAAAAAGTTTTTAAATAGCAAAACTAGTTAATTGTAGTTATTATCAGTAAGTTTTTAATGACAGAATCCCACAAATTTCATAATCTTTATTCTAATATATTGATTGTAATAATTATGTCTATTCATCGCTTGATAATTTTGTAATGTGCAAATTTTCAGTTTGCTTTTGTGATGAACCAATTAATTAACTCATATCAGAACTCTCTCTGGATTTAAGAGATGATTTTTGCTGAGTCATTTTCATTTGTGTCTGACCCTTTGGAGTTTTATGAGCAAAAACACTAGAGGGGCTTAGCATTTCTTTCTCCAGCTCATTTTACAAGTAAGGAAACTGAAGTAAATAGGGTTAAGTGACTTGGCCAGGGTCACACAGTTAGTAATTGTCTGAAACCATATTTGAACACAGGAAAAAAGGTCTTCCTGAATCCATGCTCAGTATTCTATTGTGTTTTGGCACTACCTAGATACCCTGGGATATGTGTATACATGTATATGTATATGTGTATGCACATCATGTGTACTTGAACATTTAAACATGTACATAGTTACCCACATGTGCATGCATGCACACATACATATAGATTAAATGTCAGTAGTTTTAAGGAATTTCTAATAAGCAATCTTTCTTCTCTGATAGATAAAATTTCATATTTGATTCAGACTTTAAGGGATTAAGCTAGGGAACACTTGTATTTAAACTTTATAATTTTATAACTTCTTTGACACAAAATGTAACTTCCTTAAGTTACATATTCAAGACCATGGAATCATACATTAATAGTTGGGAACCTTATCAGTCATTGATTCCAACCCTCTTATTTTACAAGGAATGGGAAACCAATGGCTATAGAAATGAAAAGATTCACCCAAAGCTATATAAGTAATAAGTGTCTGAGAAAAGATTTGAACTCTAATTTTTCTACCTTCAAATCCGTTGCTCTAGCCCTATAAATATTTCTAAAAGATACTAGAATACAAAACAGTCAGAAAACTTATATATATTAAGCACTTAGTATGGGCCAGGAATTTTGATAAGCGCAGGAGATATCAAGAAAGGCAAAGACAATGTTTGCCTTACATTAAGTCCACATTCTAATTGGAAAGACAATGTGGAAATAACTAAATCAAAGGTAATTCATTGGGGCCAAAAGCTTTGGAAATACTTTAATTCCCCCGATATCCCTCAGGGTGAGAGTTACATTAGATTCTCTCTTCCTGGCCTGAATTCTTCACCTCTCTATTCATCACTTTTGTCCCTATTTATGTCAAGGATTGCAATTGAAACTAGCTTGATTAAAAATCATAGCCTTCTACTCAATGGTCCAGGTAGTCAATTTATCTAAATTGGCTGCTCCCTGCCAGCTACAGATGTTGACTCTGCAAGAAATTTTCTCTTCCTCTGCTCAGCAACACATTCTAAATGGAATAAAACTTTCTTTCCCTAGATCTACATTGATCAATAAAGTAATATTTTGGCAGGAGTATTCCATGTAATCCAGCATCTGGCTTCTAGACTCTTTCTTCTCTCAATTTCCCAAATCTCCGTATTTGGACTGCTTTAATATGTCATTGTCAAGTATTTTGCACAGATAATTTTTTCCCTCCTTGTTTTTTTTCTGGGCAAACATTTAAAAGAGGTCAACAAACCAATTTTCTCCATAGCTCTGTTCAGAGTCCAGCAAAGGGCAAAGTGTACATATAGGTGCTACAGGATTTCTTGCATGTCTAGATCACCCAAAACAGAAGCACTCATGTGAGAGAGACCAGGAACCTACTCTGAGAGGAGACACTCTGTAATCTCTAAGCATGTGGGTGAGAATGGCCTCCCAGATTTTCAGTGGGGTATGTAGCTGGAGAAAGGCTTTATCTTGACTAATTACTCTATTTCCAGCTTCAAAGAATGAATTTAAATAAAGAACTTTGTCCTGTCCTACTCAGACATTTGTGGTCTGCCTCAGATTTCTCATTTACAAATGTATGACTAATAAAAGTAATAATTATTTCACTAGATTGTTGTGAGGATCAAATAAAATCATGTACATAAACCATTCTGAAAAACTGAAAAGCTTCATTAAAGTGGTAGCTCTAATTAAAAGCCTTTAAGTAGCATCCAGGAAGTGTGGTATGGTATAATCAATAAATTGCTAGAGATAAGCAGTACTTTTTAGTGTGCTAACAAGACAGAAGGAAATAATGGATTGGAAAAGCTTAATCGTTATGCACAGATAGGTCTTTGTTGTTTTTGTCATATCTTCAGTAAGTAAAGGACACCCCAATATAAATGAAGCTCAAACTTTGATTAAATTCCTTTATTTATCAACAAATACTTATTAAGCAATTAGGTATCTACCAATCAAAAAAAATGGATAATGCTAGTTGGTTCATTAAGTAGAGCACTAAATCTGGAAAATCTAGAGTAATGAGGTGTTCAAATCCAACCGCAGGCACTTAAAAACAACATAATCCTAGGCAAGTCACTTAAGCTTTGTTTGCTTCAGTCTTCTTACCTTCTTACCTATAAGAATAATAACAGCATCTTACTCACAAGGATTCTGTGAGGATAAATTTATATATATTTGTAAAGTGCTTTGTAAACTTCAAAATCCCTTAAACATAATAATAATAATTATTATTAATGTTATTATTCCTTCTAGAAGCATTGTGATTTCCATTAAAACTCTTTTTTAAAATAACATCAATCAATATCTGATTTAACTTGCATAAGTAGGAGAACGCTATATGCTTTTATCTCTTTTAATGAAATGACCTTTCCTGAGCATTTTAATGTTAAAAGAATTTTAAAATTCTTAGTAACAAAGTATATAATCTGACTTCTCTCTCTCTTTTTTAAACTTAGGTAGACAACTGACAATTAGTCAATGACAATTTTATAAACTGGAGATAGATAGTAGAAGGATAAAAAGAAAGTTACAAAAAATGAAGAAGAGAGAGGGAGAGAAAGAAATAGACTGGAAAGACAGAGACAAAGAGAAGAGAGGCAGAGAGATAAAGAGACAGGGGAGGGAGAGAAGGGAGGAAAAGAGACACAGTGATAGAGATAGAGAAAGGGAGACAGAAAGACAGAGACGGAGAAAGAGAGAGAGAGGAGAGAGAGAAAGACAGAGACAGACAGAGAGATAGAAAGAGACAGAGACAGGGAGAACAGAGAGAAAAGTTATGACTGCCTTTTATAGAAATTGCTTTTATGAACTGTGTTTTCAAAGATCAAAAAGCGAAGACAACTGATATGAAAACATTCCTATTTACTTTTAATGATTGAAGATTATTTAATAGGAAAGAATGAAAAAAGGGTCCTAGGAATTAAAGCTGAGAGGGTCCTTAGAGATGGTTGAATTGGGTCTCCTCCTTTTAAAAATTAAATTAAGGCCCAAAGTCCTTGTTCATAAAAACAATCAGAATTCAAACTCAGAATTTTTTTTACTTCAGTCACTACACAAATGTGTAGCTTAAAAATTCTACATTTCTGCATGCATACTTTATTGGTGTTTCATATTTGTTTTCTAGTATTGACAAGTTTCTACTTTTTATTCTTATAGAATGAAAACAATACTTGGAAACATTTATTGAGATAAAATATGCAAATAGGTAGATAGTGCTACAGTATGGCTTTGGGCAAGT
>JAJPUD010020765.1:0-24111 GCA_023553655.1 Myrmecobius fasciatus | reverse complement strand
ATATATATGTATAGGTAAAACCCTTGCCTGATATTTTTAGAATCATAATAACAAAATTAGCAAAATTGACGCATCTCTGGTCCATAGCTTGCTAGGACTGACTTAAAGCTAGTTTAGACTTTAAAGTTCATTTAGTCCAACCTACTTTACCCAAATGCATTAACTGAAGCTCAGAGGGGCTAGGTGACTTGCTCAAACTCAGAGAGTGAGCTAAGGACAAGGGAAGGATTAAATTATGATTTCCTTTTCCATTTTATAAGGAAATATTTGACTAAAAATAAAATGAAAGCAATCAGCAAAATTGAAAGTGCTTGAAACAAGTGAAATAATTTCTATTCTTTTTAAGGTTACAAAAACTTTAAAATATGTTACTTTATCTTCACATCACCTACATGAGAAAGAGATGACAAGTGTGATTTTCTAGTTACAGATGAAGAAACTGAGATTGTTAATGATTTTGCCCAAGGTTACACAAATAGAAAATCATGGAAATTTAGAGGGGATGTCTAACTCATATTGTAGATCTCTATAGCTTCCTGACAAAAAGCTATTCAATCTGAAAACCATTATGAAAAGTAATGGATTCATAAGATGAAACATTTCATTTGAGGAAGTCTTTGTTATGTTGCTTGTAAGTAGTTAAGGAAAAAAGCAGTTTTCAAAACCCAGTTTCTCTCCATTCAAATCCAGAGCATTTTTCACACAGTAAACAAGAACAACGGAATTCATATAACACTTTAAGATTTACAAGGAGTTTTCATAATGTTATTTCATTTGAGCATTTAATAAAGAATATGGAATAAAGATGGGTGTGAATGGTTCTACTATTTACAAATTACACTACCACACATGATAATTTTTTGCTTATGACTAGAGAAGAAAGAGAATAAGAGGAGGAGGAAGAGGAGGTGAGTGAGAGAGAGACAGATAGAGAGACAGAGAGACTCAGAGAGAGAGAGAGAGAGAGAGAGAGAGAGAGAGAGAGAGAGAGAGGGAAAGGGAGAGGAAGAAGGAGAGGGAGAAGGAGAGGGAGAAGGAGAAGGAGAGGGAGAAGGAGAGGAAGAGGGAGAGGGAGAGGAGGCTGGTAGAACAAGTACAAGATGGATAATTTAATGTGATGTCATTGAAATATTACATTTATTTGATTTTCATTGTGATACAGATCCATATGGTTGTTCTAAGTATTATGCTGGCTTTCTTATATACTATTAAAATACTTGAAGAAGATTCAAAGTACTGCTAAAATATTAAGGATGGGACAAATATTATCAACAAGGAATGGCTTAGAGGAGCTACAATTACTTAATATGGAGAAGAGAAGTCCAAGGCCTGATTCATTGGTATCTCATTTATGGTTTATTTAAGGCCAATAATCAGTGGCTCACGTTCTATTAGAATTAGAATAAGAGGAAACAGCTCAAGTTTCAGACTGGGGAATTTAAATGAGAATCAATAAAGATTTTTTTTGTGTAGAGACATTGTTAAATGTTGTCATGAGTTATTGAGGGAAACTATAGAATGTTCTCTGTGGCAAATCTTTAGTATAGGAATTAATTCTGTGAGATGTTGCATTTATACTCTTGCCTAGAGGTGGTAGTTGGATTAGATGCTTTCTCATGGATCCTTCCAAGTCTACAATTATAGGAAATTAAGCAGGACAAGGCCACTTATTAGAAATTCCATTAATTTTCAAATTAGTTATTTTGTGGGAAAAAATGGCTAATTTATCTGTGGGCTAAGCTGCCCTGCTGCTCCCTCCAATACTTCCTAAACAATGCCATTCTAGTACAGTTGTAATGAATAATTCCAGGGCTTTTTTGCTTCCTCTTAAATGAAAAAGGGGCAAGTATAGAATCCAGATATTCAAAGAGGGTGTTTTATCACAGAAAAATACCACTAGATCTGGACTGAGATGACCTGGATTTCAATTTAGGGTTTGCTATTAAAGTTTTACAGGATATTGTATATAGGAAAGACACTTAATAAGTCTGGGTCCAGCTTCCTGATCAGTTAAGAAAAATTCAAAAAACATACATTGAATGGGAAAGGAGAGAAAAGAAAGCAAGCATTTGTTAATCATATACAATGTATCAAGCATTGTGCTAAGTGTTTTATAAATATTATGTCATTTAATCCTTAAAATAACCTTGAGATGTAGGTGACAGTATTATCTCCACTTTATCGTTGAGGCAACTGAGTCAGACAAAGTTTAAATGACTTTTAAAGGATCACACAGATAGTGAATATCTTAGGTTAGATTAGAAATCAGTTCTTTTTGATGTTAGTTCAAATGATCTATCAATTGCACTACCTCGTTGCCAGCTAAATATTAACACTGGGAACTCAAAGGTAAAACTGAAATTATCTTTCTACTCAAGAATTTCAATTTCTATTAAAAGATTTGTAGTATCAAAGGGTTAGAAAGAATCCTTGCCAATGTGAAGACCACATTAACTTCCATATGGTATTAGGTGTACTATTTATATCCACTGACTAAAAAAAAATCTGTATGATGACACAAAATTACCAATAATTCACTTTTTTAGTGAATTTCAATTTTATTTTTCATTACAGGAACATCTGAAAACATTTGAATGATAATAGTGTTTTTACTTCATGACTATTATACTCTCCTTTCTTATCTTTATCCCCCTGACTTTCCTTGGCTTCATTTAAGTTCCTGATAAATTTTTACTTTCTATAAAAAGGATTTCCTGATTCTCCCTGAATGCTAATGCTTTCTGTCTGTTGATTATTTCTTATTTTGCATGAAACTTGTTTATTCACAATTGTCTACATGTTGTCTCCTCCACTAGAATGAGTGAGCTGAACTATTTCTTATCTTTGTTTATCCTCATCACTTTCCATAATGCTGGACACTAGTAGACATTTAATGAATGTTTATTGAATGACTGATGCATATGGTGGGCAACTAGGTGGCATAGTAGATAGAATACTACATGTGGATCCAGCAAGTCCTCAATTTAGTCTCTAAAACTTACTAGCTGTGTAACCCTTAGCAAGTCGCTGAACCCAGGCCTACTACAGTGCTCATATCTGTAAAATAAAGATAATAACACCTAGCTCCAAAGGTTATTTTGCAGTTTGAATGAGAAAATATTTGCTAAGTGATTTGCCATCATTAAAGCATTAAGTGCAATTGTTATGATTGTTGCTGCTATTGTTATAAGCTGTAAGTAGAATGTCAGAGATTATAAAGCACAATGGGTTAAAAAGATGGGTTCAAAAAATGGGACTGATATTGTTATTATGAGAGCTACATTTTCATCCAAGTTCTGACAAAGAGTAGATAAAAATTTGGGCAAGGGTTATAATTATTCTGAAAATAAATTTTCTTTATAGTGTATTCACTAAATCAGTGTAAGAGGACTGATCTTTACACTTTTCATGGAGATAATGAAAAGTCAAAGAAGAACTTGTAACTTCTGCCAAAATATACCAGAGGAAAAAAAAAGTTTTTAGGTACAATGAAGGACAAGAATAGGTTTTCTTTTTTTTTAATTTTTTTATTAAAAGCTTTTTATTTACAAAATATATGAGTGATTTTTCTACATTGACCTTTGCAAAACCTTTTTTTTTTCCAAGCGTTTCCCCTCCTTCCCCCCATCCCCACCCCTAGATGACAGGTAATCTAATACATGCTAAATATGTTAAATTATATGACAAATCCAATATATATGTATACATATCTATACAGTTATCTTACTGCACAAGAAACATCAGATCTAGAAAGAGAGAGAAAAAAAACCTAGGAAGGAAAACAAAATACAGGGAAATATTCACAGAAAGCATTAGAATGCTGTGCTGTGGTTCATACTCAGTTCTCTCAGTCCTCTCTTATTTGGATAAATCAAAAAAAAAGTTCTGACTCAAATTGCCTGGATAATTTGCCTCCTTCACTTTCAGTGTCATTTCATCTTTCTACAATTTCTGGTAGGGGAAGGGGTACATATAATATGTTATTTATTATCCTAAGGATTTAACTACCTTGGCCATTCACTGCTTCTTCTCTGCTTCCCTGTGCCCTTGTTTCTCCTGTCCCTACACATGAATGCTAGTACCACTATTCTAATTCATCCCACCCCCTCCTGATCCAGTGCACACAGGTCTCTCAAGTTGGCTAGGTTTCATTCATTAATATTACACTCATCATATTCATACATGGATTTAAATATGAATTATAAAATAGATATGCATGTGAAGAAGAGATGAAGATTCCCCATTTGTTATTAATAAAGCAGAGATCTGTTGATGCAGTGAAGGTTCAGTATTAACATTACTTTGTAATAAAGATGTATCTATGAGGCTTTAAAAAAAGACCTAGCCTATTTTATGTCTGTTTTGAAGGCAAAATTTCCCTTGCCTTTGCTGTAAAAATAGACTGGAAAATAAGATTGTCATTTGGGTCTTCATTATTTCTAACTCTTTGAGCAGGGCCAGTCAGAGAACAGGAATGCAAATCTTATGAAAAAAATGAAGTGATTATAATTAATGAGCTTGAAATTTTTACTAATTAGGAAATCCAGAAGACAGTAGGCTTGTAAATCATCCTGTGACAATTTGTCTAGGGTTTGAGGGTTCCAATGTTCTTTTTTTGGCTAAAACATAACCAAACAACCTTTCCAAAATAAGTCTCTCAATATTTTTGCTAATATATTTTATTATTTGGCTTTGATCTATAGCACTTTAAACAGAAACAAACAAGAATTGCCATTTTTGTTTGTCTTGTTTGCCATCTTATTTGTACTTTCAAAAGTGGGGTCTATCTAAACAAAAAAAGCAAACAGCTCAGAAGGCACATGTTCTAGGTTAAAGAGAAATAATCCTTTTTCTTAAAAAAAACCACAAGTAACTAAGACATAAGATACCAAGATATAAAACTGCATGTATATTCTATTTGTATAAGCATCAAAGAAATATTTTTCTCTTTGTCAATAAACCTGGAAAGGGGGAAAAAAAAACCTAAAAACAAATAAAAAAGAAATTGTTTGCTGTTAAGTCCAGAGTAAGAATAATATATTTGTCTGTCTTCCTATTCCATAGAAATGCTTCATCAACAAAACCAAAGGATTTGATAGCAAATTTATGACTTTGGGTACAAAGTATTCTTTGTATAGTAGTACAGGAATGAATTCATGCATTGCAGGAAATGTCATCAAGAAAGTTATCATTTCTTTTTACAAACTTTTATATCCTCTATTCCCAAGAGTCAGGATCAAAAGGATATCTTGCATTTCTAATCTTAATATTTTTATATTAAAAATACTTTAATTCCCTTCTGAGCCCTTACTAGAATAACAAAGTGTCTCCTGTATCATCTTTTGCCATTGCAGTCATGTGTGATTCAGATACTGATGAGTAAAACAAGGCTTTAGGGACCAAAAAAAAAAAGATTTGGGAAATATGCAGAAATTTAAGAAAAAAAAAACTAGACAAAACAGTTTTTTTTTGTTCAAAGAAAGCACAATATTTCTTTGTATTAAAAAAGAAAAGATGATAGTAGCAAACACTGATAGTGAGTGATCATGAAAAGAAACCCCTGGAGCATAGAGACTCTATAAAAAGATCTAGGAAGAAGTCATTATACTGTTGAGGGAATAAGAAATTTAAGTCAGAGAGTTGTGAAATGTTCTCATTATAGGTCATCTCAGTAATTATCTGACATTTACAGACGGAGTCACTTCTTAATCAAAAGAATGAATCATTACTGCTATTGATTCAGGCCAAGATGTTTGAAATAATGAGTCTGGTAACTCAAGTATAAATTTAGAGATAATTTCAACAACTTCTCTACTAAAGTTTCAGAATAAATCATCGTGAAATATATTATTTCTTCTTTTTCAAATAATGATGAGAAAATACCCATAACACCATGAATTAAATTGCTGTTGTTTAATCTGAATGTAAAGACCTATATTTAAAAAAAAAAAAGAAAAAGTTGAGGTCACTCTTATTTACAAGACCATTGATAGAACTTAATTACTATCTCCTCTCATATAGAAATGTATTCTCCTGAGAATAATACAGAAACATAATTGAGAAATGCGACTATTGGTTCCTCAAATAAAATGGTGTGATTTTGTGTTGTAAAAACATTATCTTCTGCTAAGTGAAGTGAGAGGAACCGGAATAATGTACAAAACATCAATATCATGCAGTGATATAGTATGATAGATTTAGCTCTTTTCAGCAACACAATAATAAAGACAATTCCAAGGAACTCATGATGGAAAATGCTGATCAAATTCAGAGAAAGAACTATGGAGTCGGAATTTTCAGAGGATGAAATTAAAACTATTTGTAGTCATATGAAAAGGTGCTCCAAGTCACTATTGATCAGAGAAATGCAAATTAAGACAACTCTGAGGTACCACTACACACTTGCCAAATTGCATAAAATGACAGGAAAAGATAATGACGAATGTTGGAGGGGATGTGGGAAGGCTGGGACACTAATACATTGTTGGTGGAACTGGGAACAGATCCAGCCATTCTGGAGAGCAATTTGGAGCCATGCTCAAAAAGTGATCAAACTGTGCATACCCTTTGACCCAGCAGCATTTCTATTGGGCTTATATCCCAAAGAAATCATAAAGGAAAGAAAGGATCCCACATGTGCTCTTTTTGTAGTGGCTAGAAACTGGAACTGAATGGATGCCCAGCAATTGGAGAGTGGCTGAATAAATTATGGTATATGAATGTCATGGAATATTATTGTTCTGTAAGAAACG
Source organism: Myrmecobius fasciatus (assembly GCA_023553655.1). Classification (NCBI taxonomy): domain Eukaryota; kingdom Metazoa; phylum Chordata; class Mammalia; order Dasyuromorphia; family Myrmecobiidae; genus Myrmecobius; species Myrmecobius fasciatus. The sequence goes on along the minus strand of JAJPUD010020765.1, from coordinate 17,359 downwards.
ACCAGCAGGACGATTTCAGAGAGGCCTGGAGAGACTTGTATGAACTGATGCTGAGTGAAATGAGCAGAACCAGGAGATCATTATACACGGCAACAACAATACTATATGACGATCAATTCTGATGGACATGGCTCTCTTCAACAATGAAATGTTTCGAAGTATTTTAACATAATTAACATGTAGTAGATATCCTGCCATCTAGGGGAGGGGTGGGTAGTAGGGGGGGAAATTTGTAACAGAAAGCTTTGTAAGGGTTAATGTTGAAGAATTACCATACACATGTTTTGCAAATAAAAAAAATAAAAATAAAAAGAATTGTGGACTCAATGCAAATCAAAGCATATTCTTCTCACTTTTGTTATTGTTATTTTTTTTCTTTTCTGATGGTTTTTCCCTTTTGTTCTGAGTCTTCTTGTGTTCACATCTTGATTAATGTGGAAACATGTTTAACATGATTGTATGTGTATAACCTAAATAAGATTGCTTGCTGTTTTGGAGAAGGGAAAAGGAAGGGAAGGAGAGAGAAAAAGTTGGAGCTCAAAATTTTACAAAGATGAATATTGAAAATTGACTTTACATGTAATTGGAAAAAAATAAAATGCTATTAAATAAAAACTAAATAAATAAACAATTGTGTTGGATACTATATGGCTTTATTATAACAAATAGCTAGATATTTGGCCATGAAAAAATAGTTCAATATAAAATATTGCTTTGATTCAATATTTGCTCAACCTTGACAGTATCCTAAGCAATTATTCATGTGAGTCCTGAATAGTTGGTTGATAGTCACAATAAGAAACAAAATAACTAGCAAAATGATAAGGAAATAATTAATATAAATTCTGTTATGATTTTAGATATTTTAGAATTCTTGTTCTCCCAAATCAGATCAGGAGGAGAACTATTAATGTAAGCAATAGTTATTGAGTCTGAAAAGTGATAACTGCTTTCTCTGAGACCTGGTACTCTCAGAATGATGGAATCCAATGTTGTTGATTTAAATGAATCACTCGTCTCTCCTACATTCATTCAATAAGCAACAAATATTTTTAAGTAGTTACTACATAACTATATATGCATTACTGTGTTAAATGTGAATGAAGGTATGATCTGTGAATTCAAGGAACTTTTAATCTGTTATAGGCAATAATAATTATCTCCCAATATAATGCACATTGAACTGTCTGAAGTGTCTAAAAATAATATCAAATAATGAGATAGCATGAAGAAAACATCACTTCCAAATGGAAGATCAGGGAAGTCTTTACAAATGACAAAACATTGAAGTCAAGTTGCCTAACCTATGAAGTAAAGGGTATAATTTCTTAGTTCTCCTACAGTTAAAAAAAGTCTATGATTCCATAAAATTAATGTAGAAGAGCTAAAGCTCATCTTCTGCCAACATTTTTGTATCTCTTTATAAACTAATAATTAAATATGGGAGGGGAAGACGCTTAGGGCTTCTGGCCAAAGCAGAAATGATTGTATTTACATTCAAAATGAGTCCATCAGGACCCAAACAATGATCAAATGGGGCTTGCCTAGGATCTATTGATGGTCATTGAAAATCAGATTGGTTTTGGTTTAAGGCATGATCCTTAAGAAAAAAAATCTAGTCAGTAAACCCCAAGATATCTTGCAAGGGTTAAAAGGTGTAAAAGAGAAAAAAAAATGATTTTAAAGGCATTTAGAAGAAAGGGTATAATACTCTTGGCGCCCAAACTAGAACTGGTCAGTTGAAGACTCTTCCCTCCCTTCTTCCTTCCCTCCTTCTTTTTCTCTCTCCCTCCCTTCCTTCTTTCCTCTCTCCTTCTCTTCCTTCACTTCTTTACTCCCTCTCTTCCTTCCCTCCTTCCTTCCTTCCCTCCCACCTTCAATTCTTCCTTCCCTCCTTTCTTTCTTCCTTTTCTCTTTCCCTCCTTCCCTCCTTTTCTTCTTTCTTTCTTTCCCTCTGCCTACATGGGATATAATACTCTTACCTACAAATGCTCTTAAAGGCATTTTTTTCTTTGTACCTCTGAAGTCTCTCACTTTATCCAGGGGTTTACTGGCTAGATTTATTTAAGGGCCACGCCTTAAACCAAAACCAATTTGATTCTCATTGACAACAAACAGTTCCTAGGGTAAGCCCCATTTGGTCATTCTTTGGGTCCTGATTGACTCAGATTGAATGTAAATAGCAATCATTTCTGTTTTGTCCAGAAACCCCCAGCATCTTCCTCTCCTATATTTATTTATTTAGATTTTTTTTGAACCAGGTAAAAGGAAATTCTTAGTCTCAATTACTACTTAGTTCTAATTACTGAATCACTTAGACCTGTTGAAGACTTAAAAAAGCCATGGTCTCCCATTTCATCCAGGGCCATCTCCTGTGGTTCTGATCTATATCTTGCACATAGACCCAGATTGCTCTGGTGGGGAAAATGAGGCAAGTGACTTTGCACATCTCTACTTCACTTGAGTCCAATTCACTTGCATGTCATGGCAACAGGTTGCTGATATCATGCTCTTCTTCAAGAATGAAGGACAAACAATAACAATTTTCGTATACTTCAGTTAAGTTGTTTGCCTTTAGCTCCAGCCTCCCTCCTCTCAGAACTCTTAGGTTACTCCTATTACAATCAGAAGCTGCTCTCAAGAACAGACAAAAATTAAAAACATTCATAATAATAGGTAAATGATTAGTAACTTAAAGTGTCAGTGTTCCTGAAGGACTGTGTATTTTAGGAAAGAAGAAAAGCTGTAGGCACAAGCTAGGCTACATAATTTTCTAGAATTGGGATATGTGTAGTGTGAGAGGCTGAGATATTTTGCATGGAAGGCATCTTTCTTCTTCCTCTTTTGTATAAAGACAACCTTATATGACTATCTCATACTTCACAGGATTGCTAGGATAAAATGGAATAATGTTTTTAATACGCTTAACACAGTGCCAGGCACATGGTAGGCACCTAATAAATAATCCTTCCCTTACCACTCCCCCATATGCCCTTCTGAAGTTAGGTAACCTAAGGAGCTTTAAGAAGCTAGATGCTAAATGAATGTATACAATGAATATTTATTCAAGACCCACTGGTTTCAGCATATTAGGCTGAAAGAGATAAAATTCAAAAGATCCTTGATCTTTAACATCATGGAGCTCCTATCCTACCTTAAAAGGAACCACACTCCTACTGATGGGGTACAACTCCTAGAGGAAATATAGTAGTGATTGGTGTCTCCTGAATTTAGGGTGCTTTTTGTTCTAAGGATGTCTGATTCTAAAGCCTTAGGGCTTTAGGAGAGTCCTACAAACATAGCTGAGTGTCAAATAGATAATCTGTTTGTCAATGATAACCAAATTCCTGAGACAATAGTGAATAGATCACTCCTCAGTTCTATCTCTAGGCCATAAAATCAGCATATCAGTGACATGAAGAACTGGATAAATTTGTCTCCTTGCTCTTAGTTCTTTGCTAAATCCCTTTGGAACTTAGCACACTTCAATTGGCATTACAATTACAATAAACTTTGCCCCTTGAATTGGAGATGTGTTCAAGCCTGCAAATTCTTTTGAGACATCTCCAGACACCAGGCTGTGACCCCAAACTTTTGGGTTCTCCTTCTGAACCTCAACACTGTTGTTTCTTTTGAAGTTTCTCTGGCAATTAATAGAGAATATTCTGAAATTTGTATACTGGAAAGAATAATATCTTGAAGTGGGAAAACCTGGATTCAAATTCCCATCTGCTCCTTCTTAGCTATGTAACATTGGGATCATTGCTTTACTTCTATGGATTCCTTAATTTCAAAATAATGAGTTTAGACTAGATCAGCATTTCTTAACCTGACATCTGTATACTTATAAAATGTATTTTGATATCCCAATGGAATTGATTTCTTTTGTAATCACATGTATTTTGTTTTCTGCATTTAAAACTGTTTCTGAGAAGGGTCCATAGTTTTTATATGATTATTAAGAGAGGAGGCTGTGCTTCCAAAGCTCCTTATTAGTGGATCTCATCCAGTCTTTTCAAGTACTAACAAAAGCAGCATTTTAGAGTAGATAGATACCTGGACTTAGACACACATGAGCTTGAATTCTAATAATTTCTCAGACACTAAGAATATTATTTAAACTCTATGGCCCTTGGTTTTCCTGTCTATAAAAACAATGGGCTGGATTCAATCATACTTAAAAGTTCTAAAGCTTACTAACCTATGAACTAAGATGATTTTAGACTCACAGAACTTGTCAAGTAATTGAATTATGTGGGACCCATTTCTTCATTTGTAAAAAAGAGAAGTTTTACAAATAATGATTACTATAAAGGAACTCTAAATCTATTTAGCTGTATTCATCTGGTGATCTTAAACCTTAAAAGTCTTAAGAGGCAATTAGTGTTTTGTTTAAAAAGTGTGCAGGAAATGTAAAATTCTGTGAATCAGCACTGATTGTGGCAATGGACTTAGAGAAAAAATGGTGAAAAATATTGTTATAGAATTTGGAGCTTGAAGGGAATTTAATAGATAAACTGACCCCATCCTCTCATTTTCTAGATCCAAAAGGCAAGGACTAAAGATAATAAGTGATTCACCCATCATCACAGAGATACAAGGTATCAATACTGAGATGTGTATGTTAGTGTGCAAGTGCACACTTGCACATGTGCGTGTGTTTACATTTAAAAGGTACTAACAATATAAGCTGAAATAATGTTAGAGGAAAAGGCATTAGTATGTTGAGGAAACAGGAAGAATGTGATGTTTGAACTAACTTAAAGGAAAGAAGTTTATGGACTTTGGAAGGGTGAACATTCTAGGCATGAAAAGCAACTGGAGCAACTAGAGAAGATGGGAGATGGATCAACAAATAGAAGTATGGGTAGAACATGGAGCATGTGGAAGGAAGTAGAATGTGTTGATTGGGAAGGAAGGAAAGATAGGTTTTAGAGAGCTTTAAAAGCCAAACAGAATTATGCTTTTTTGTTCTGTTTTTTGTTTTTTTTTTGTTTGTTTGTTTATCCTAATGACAAAAAGTAAACACTAGAATTTACTGAATAGGAAGAGGATGTAGTAATTCCTGTGAATTGAGGAAATAATTTTGGTAGAAGACATATTGGAGTGGGGACAGACGAATTGGAGAGACCAATTCAGAAGCTGCTACACTAGTTGAGGTCCAAACTAGAGTAGGAGTTGTGTGAGTGGAGAGATGGGTCCATATATGAAAGATATTGTGGAGGTAGAAATGACAAGTTTGTTTGTTTTCTCTTTGCCAAAAGGAACATTTATTTAGGAGAAGAGGTTACAGATGAAACAAAGAGATAAAGTAGGTTCCAGGATGGTTTTATGAAATATATTTGGGAAAAGTAACAGGATTACTAAGGAAAGGAGTGTGGAAGAATCCACTAAAGGAATATGCCATGAGGCCTGATTATGTCATTGACTGGACGTTAAATCCATAGAGGAGTTTAGCAGACTAACCAGTTAGCTGTAGTAGGGAGAATGATACCATTAAAGGGAAGATGCTATGAGAGGGAGGTTTAGTCCTGAAAAGGACTTACCCAATAATGGCATGTTTTTAAACAAGTATCCTAAGTCTTACATTGACATTCAAAATATTTCTAAGTCCATTGTCTTATAGTAAAGTAGTAAATTTGGCATCAGGAAAACCTGGGTTTGAATACTGCCTAGGACAAATGCATCTCCTGAGGTTCATATTCCTCTCCTGTAAAATGAGAATATTGAGCTTACAAAGCTCTAAGGTTCCTTCCTTCTATTATCCTGTGATCTATTATGCTGTGAAGGAAAGAAGGGGAAAAAAATTAATAAATATTTATTACTAGGAGGGGCACAAGTACTTTACAAGTATTATCCCATTTGATTTCCATAACAACACTGAGAGATAGGTGCTATTATTATCCTAATTTTACAGTTATGGAAACTAAGGAAATTCAGACTTGTACAGGATCAGCTAGCTAGCTAATAATTTTCTAGAGAATTTTTAACTCAGTGCCTGCTAACACCAGACCTAGCTCTGTAAAGTGTCTTTGATATCTATCAGCCTAATGATCCTGCAATAACTAAAAAATTCTGGAAGACCCTATATAATATTCATTATATAGGCTGAGTATTGGTTTGATTCCTGATTCCAATTTTACAAGAAGGAGTTATTCCTACTATTTCTTTCTAGCATTAAAGAATATACACAATAGAAGTAAAACAATATCATCATAGCACTAAGAGAAGGGGAAAAAAGCTAAATCTTGCATGGTTTGTTTTGTCAATTTAGACAAGAAATTAAGATAATTTAGCTCTTCAAGTGTACTTTTTTTTCATTCATTTTTTTTTTGGCCTAGATGCTTCCATCTGGCTTTAACATTGCCCAAGTAATCTGGTGATAATCCTGGATTATACTTCCCAAGGTATTGTAGAAAGTCAGACTAAAAGAAAGCAAGAGGGTTCCTGATTAGAAGCATTTCATGAAAAGGAAAAGAATGAGGTTTTGTTTTTCACAACTGAAGCCAATGCATCAATGCAGAGTTCTCTTGCAACCTGCTGAGTCAAGAATTCTTTCTAAAAAAGGGATTTGCATTAGGTACATGATTTCCAAAGAGTATCTTTAGGTGTACATGATGCATAATTAATGCTACCATCATTCCAGTGAAGGCTTCTATTTCGTGGGGCTGTAGCTAATATTTTTTTGCATTTAAAAAAGAATCACATTGCTTTACTTTTATATTCTCTACTTGGAGTTTTTTAACTAAGACTTTTATAAAAAATTGCTTCATTTCATCACAAAACATCAGCATGAAAACTGAAAGCTTGAATTTATAAACTCTAAATCCATAATTATCTGTAGTTTCTAAATCTCTGGATGGTTAGTATCTTCTATATAAGCTGTCTTGATAGGTGTCATTTTTTCCCCAAGCAGAACAAGGTGAAATAGAGAAGGTTCATTAAAATATTTAGAATTACATAGCTACAGTTTAACTTAGAATGAAAATTAAGAAATTTAAACCCCCCCCCATGAAATGTGAGTGAGTTTGTTCTAGAGGCAGCACTCATCCCAAAACTGTTTTGCTGAGCTACCAGAAAACATGGCAGATTTTAGAGGCAAAGTAACCCAAATGACATACCATGAAACCTCTGAGAAAATGGAGGGTTGAGAGACTTAAAACCAAATCAGCTTGTGAGATTGCATATTTCACAGTTATGATATTAAGCATTCAAGGCTTTAATAGAAATTCCAGCTTTTAAATTACTGTATTGTGCCTGCAGGGCAGACACGGGTAGGTAAGAGTTGTGCTAGGATCAAAGAAGTGATTTTCCTCCTTCATGAAATGCATATTGGATATAGGGCTCTGTAGTTGAAAAGTAAGTAACTTAGAATGGACTTATTTATGCTTCTGAGCTGCATCATGTTAGAGCCAGAACGAGTTATATAGCTATAGCAGATCCATAGGCAAACTGGATTCTAGGCAGATGATCGCCATATGGCCACTATCTCTCTTGTAAACATGAAACTTATTTTTAAAAAGGGGAGGTTCAGGGGTGGAAGGGAGGTATTACTGAGGCTTAAGTGCCTTAGTACCTGGGTACCCCAGAATTTGGTCACAAAATGAGGATATTATTCATTTTCAGGTAGAAATGATGATAATGATAATTATCATATTGTGCTTATTTTTCAAAGTGCCTTGAATATATTATTTCATTTGTTCCTCACAAGTTAAATTTGATGAAAGTAGCATTTTAGAATATGTATTATAGGACTTTAATGTGATTTTTATAAATAATAATCATAACAATAACTGATAGAGTGGTTATCTTATCTGAGATTCACAATAATCCTGTGATGCAATATTATAGACATTCTGAATCATTTTATAGGTGATAAAATAAGCTGAGAAAGTTTGTAGGACATTAATATTATACATCCAGATTGAAAATGGATTCTAAAGCCATGGCTATCCTCTTCATTTACTTACACATGTTTATACCATAACAATATCCTTAATAAATATCAGAGGCAAGTTTTGAATAGAAGTTGTTCTGACCATATCTGGAACTATGTCCATTATTCCAGTGGGAATGTGTGAAAGAAACCAAAGAATATGGGTAAACAGAATAGGTATTCCTGTCATACCTAAAAGAATATATGTTTGTTCTTCTGAATGCAGATTGAGTGGAATATGTTCTTGGTTTATGGCTATGATATCCCAGGAGATTTTTTTTTAAATTTGCTTGTTTTTTGATATCTTGTTTCCTTGGTGCTCTTTGGTAATTTTTCCTGTTATAGCACTTAAAGTATCAGAGTATAAAATTCCAAGTTTACACTTAAAATATTTATGGGGAGGTTATAATATGGAAGATATATTTTATATATATTTTGCAACTTTATTTTTTCTTTGCTGTAAGATTTTTTCAGAACTCCCAACATATTATTCATATTATTCCCACTGCTGCACTGGGAAATGATTTATTTAGTCTGTGTTCATATGAGAAAAAAGGAACTAGTAGAGAAAAATAAAAGTTATCAAATTGATTATTTAGTATCATGTAAATCAATAGTTTTTAAAAGAACAAATTCAGTCACATGGGGGTTTCTGTGTTTTACTCAATTCAGTCACACTGATTGGTCCTGTAGACATATCCTTAAATTATCCTGCAAGTGGAGTTTACATTTTACAAAAACAATGTTCTCCTACTTTGTCCCATCAGGATTTCACTTTGAAGGAATCTCTACCAAATGATTTTGAAACAATACTTGCTGTTTTCTCTAGGATAAAAGATGTTAACAAAAAGAAAATGAGATCAATTTGCTTTGGGTTTGGGAAAATGTCTTGAGAGATGAAATATTATTCAAATAATTCAAAATGATGAGAAAAAACATTACTACACTGAATCCAGCATTTCTTCTACGTTTACTTAAAAAGAAAATTCTGTAAGTCTTCCTTTAAGTCATTTATATTAATCTAAAAAGTTGTTAATTTATAGCAGTAAAGTGGTATCCAAATCTTACTGGAGTTTCTTTTAAGATACATTTTTTGTCCCCTTAGAAACAGGAAGTTTTGTTTTCCAAAAAAAGTAAACACACTTAAAAAGTAACAGGCTGAAACTGAATTGAAAACTTAGACGCCAGAAAGCTTGAACATATTTTCCTATTTCTTTTTTACTGGTAGTTTCCCAGAAATAAATATTTTTAAAAGCTTCTATCTATAAACTAATGCTTCAATCATCTTCAAAAAAGCAATATTTTATCAAATTGGAGGCTGCATTTTAAAGAAGACATTAGTCATAATGTTTATTCTCAGACCTACATTCAAGGTTTATCCACCAAAAAGGTAAAGTACTAAGTACATTGATAGAAATATCCATCATTGTCCTACTCTAATGGTTTTTCTCAATGTTCTTTATCCTGGACATTTAAAAAAATGCTAGCACAATGACAATATCTTAAACTTAATACTTGGTCATTCATTATATAGGCAGATATTGAAAGAGGATTTTTGAAATGATCATTAAACCTGCATGGGAATCAAAGTTTTGTATTTTTTATAGAGCATATTTGGTGTCAGGAAACCTAGACTAAATTACTGGCTCTAAATCCTCACTCCTAAATCTGAGAACCATGAGATATTGAATAAACCATCAAAGATCACTGACCCTCACATTCTTTGAAATGAAATGGAAATGATACTAAAGGATCTACATCATATCATTATTATGAAAATTAGATAATTTATGTAATAACTCTAAAATATGAGTTGTTACTAATATTAATATTATTTTTTATTATTACTATTCTTCCTCCTCTGCCTTTTCATTCTACTAGTACTACCACCACCACCACCATTACCTCCACCACCATTGCTACTACTACCACTAGTACTATTCTTACTACCACTGCCACTACTCATACTATTGCTAGTAGTACTACTAGCATCACTGCTAGTACTATAATAACAGTACTCCTACAATTACTGCTACTACTCCTACTCTTACAAGATAAGATAGAGAAGCAGCAATATTGTTATTGGTAATATACTGGCCACGCAGTGAGAACAACTTGACAAATTCTGGCTTTGTCACAGTCTCTCCCCATTCTATTCCATCCATTCTCTATTAGTTGTGAAAATGATCTTCTTAAAGTACAATTGTGAGCATGTAACACTTCTATTCAATAAGCACCAATAGTTCCTTCTTCCCTTATCTAGAATAAAAACAAACAAAAACAAAACAAAGCAAAGGAACCAAAAAACAACAACAACAACAACAACAAAATCCTCCTGCCTGACTTTTAAAACCATAACCTGCACCCTGCATATCTTTCTAGTAGTCTACAGTGACATTGGCCTTCTTGCCATTTATCAAACAAGATGTGATAATATGTGGTATAATAGAGTCACTTATGCTCAATAGCCCTGATGACCAACCACCCCCAACCAGGCTGAAGATATGTAAATTGCACAGACTCACCCACTGAATTATCATATACTGCCAGACAAAGTGCTAAATCTATAGGCAGATAAAATCAGCCTTTTCCTTGGTTAGCTACTTAAGGTACCTCCTTCCTCTGCACATTTTTCACTGGTTTACCATTCCTGGAATGCTTTACCTCCTCATCTTTGCCTCCTGGCTTTCACAGTTTAGTTTTAGATTAAAAACATCAACTTCTACAAGGAATTTTTCCTCATCCCCCTTAATTCTGATGCCTTCTCTCTGTTGATTATTTCATTTTTTTTTTTATAGATAGCTTGTTTGTACACAGTTGATTCTGTGTGGTTCCCTCCATTAAAAGATGAGATCCTTGAGAGCAGAGGTTGTTTTAACCTTTCTTATAATATCCAGCACTTTGCTCAGACAGACACATAGAAGGTATTTAATGTTTATTGATTGAGCACCAGACAAATAAGCTATTTTACTCTGAGCCAATCACTTCTCTACCTAGAGTTTATTTTAAATATTTGTTCTTTCCCTTCAGCTTTGTGAGGTAATTTTTTTTTTTTGCCTTAGCCAAGGTACTTTTCTAAATCTAACTTCCTCCCTAAAGGATGTGCCTGCCCCATTTGAACAAAAGAGAAAGCTTTGTATTTTCATGTTAATTAAAGGACTTTCCTTTGTGTCAATGGTAGCTGAAAATTGCAATTTTTAAAATGAGAATTAGTTTGAAAATTATTGTCCCCCTCCAATATCTTAATTCTTGAAGGAAAAAATGCAATGCAATTGGCATTTTCTAGTTTGTTAAAAAATTCTTTTACCATTATGTATTCCTTAGATTATGACAAGAAAGATACTTCCAGGTTGGTTCTTGAAAAAAAGAGAGAAAGGACTTTTTTCTCACCCACTTTAATCACTCTATTAATGCTCATGGGATTCTTGTGTAAATCCAATTCCATCCATTTCAACTGCTCATTAAACCAAATGGAATTCTATCTACAGCATAATTGAACATATTCTTAATGAGAAAGTAGTAATCTTTGAATACACCATGCACACATTGGGAATGAATGGATATTATTCTTCACTTCACCCTCTAATTCAGGCTATGGTTGCCTTCTATCTCTTAAGAAACTTGATGTTGTTATCAAACAAGTCAGTGAGAAATATGATCTGTGAGAATTTTCATTCACTTGTAAAAATGAGTTGTGAGCAAAAGCCTATGTGGCCAGAAGATCCCTGATTAAATAACAAATGGTCGATTATTATTTATTTTCACTTGGATTTACTGAACAGGCCCATTATCAGAACATTTGGACCCATTTACACAGTAATGAAATAAAAGCTTGTTCTGAAAGAAGCTCACAATATAAATGGTATCAGGATAAAGAGGTAGACATAGACCATGAATGCTGATTGATTTGGTTTTTTAAAAATCTTCAAATCTCCATTCCTCTTCCATCTCTTATATTAATGTTAATGGTTTGCTTGTTTATTTTCATGTAAAGCAACATCGAAAAATGATTTCTTTGGCAGTTGAAATGTTTAGAACCACAAAATGGTTGATTCCAGTGGATTTTTAAACAGAAGGATGATTTCTGAAAGCCAGAATTGAAATAGTCATTTGTGATTTTCTTTGGCCTTGTGTAAAGAAAGCAGTCAGGAAATGACTCAATGAAGCACCTGTATAATGTGGGAAAATAATACTTTAATCAAACTTCTTCATTTTATTGAAAATTTATTAGTTCCCAGGGAGAAAAGCATCATGTGAATGCAAAAAAAAATAAGAAAAAAAATTTTCTTAAAAATATAAATGATTTTTAACATATAAATTAAATTCCATTTTAGATACCCACCTATTATTATTTCCCAACAGGTTTTGTAAAGAGATAAATAAAATAGAAAACCAAGTGCAAAATCAAAGTTTCAGCATGTGGTATAATAGAGTCACTTATGCTCAATAGCCCTGATGACTAACCACCAACAACCAGGCTGCAGATATGTAAATTGCATAGACTAACCCACTGAATTATCATATACTGTCAGACAAAGTGCTAAGTCTATAGGCAGATAAAACCAGCCTTTTCCTTGCTTAGCTACAAGGTATACTTAAGACTTCAAGTATTGTTATTGGTCTTGCATAATTCTTTAGGATTCCATTTAGGGTTTTCCTAGTAAAGATACTAGTTTGAAATCTTTTCTCTAGATTATTTTTAGAAGTAAGGAAATTGAGACAACAGGATTAAATGACTTTTCTGTGTTCACACAAGTTGTAGGTGTTTAAGACCAGATTTGAACTGAGGACTTATATTCCTCACTCCAGACCTGACACTCTGTCCATTACAACCTAGCTACTACCCCAGACACCAGATAACCAGTCTCCACTGAGAAAGTACACTTCACCAAGCGTCAAACCCTAATGTGATATAGAATGTAAATATAGAGTGATATAGAGTGAATAGAAATCATCAATTTATCATGAGAAGTTAAAGAATTTAGAGTGTTATTTCACATTTTCTAAACATTTTCATTCCTATTCAATACATTCTTTATTTCTGTTAAATATTGTCCCTAGTGTAAGAGGTTATCATTTTGTCTATGATTTAATTGCTATATCCATTTCCTTTAAAGATGTAGAAAGCAATCTGTTTCTTCTGGTCCCATCTATGTGACTTTTGTTCATGTCAACCCTTTAATGTACAAACCAGAATTTACCCAAGATTGTGGAGAACATATTTTTTTATGTTTTTTTAACATTATCATAATAATGGAAAACAAAAAGTTCCCACTGGTTATCCCTTGCTATTAATGTGTGACTTGATTTTTTATTCCACTTTGCATTTGTAATTCCTATTTCACAATGTATTGCAACTGATCACACCCAAGAGACATCATTCCATTGCTTCTGAGTAATAGTAATTTCATTTCTTTCGAGCTTATTGATGATTCTTTTGATCTTTTGACCATAGAAGATATTACACATGAAGTGCTTAATTTTGTAAGGATATTTACAAATTTGAGAGAATAAAAACTATACATGATAATTTCATAGAAAATTTACATGCCAACAAAAGAATATCATAAGCTTGCTATATCATTCTGCCATTAACAATTTTATATCATATTCCCCCGCTGAGAATTCCCAAAATTTAATCACCCATGTATTTTGCATCTATCCCAATCCAGTATTGCAAAGGGAGTTCATGTAGCAAATGTGATCAGCATAGACACTCAATCTGGACACTCAGAAAAAAAAGATAAAATATAAAATATTTGTTATATTATAAAATCAGACGTTGTGTCTATAAATTACATTTCCAGGGTATATAAAAATATATAATGTGAAGCAAAACAGTCTAACCAGTTAGATGGAAATGAATTTTTGTGGTCCTTGACATGTGTGACAGGAAACTAAGGACACATATAATTGTCCAAAAAAAAAAAATCAGAGAATATTTTTCAAATACCTGGAACTGCCTCTTACTATCACTGGGCTGAGTTAATAATCCCTGACCTTGAGGAACCAACAATGTAAACCTTCTTTATTTCAGTGAAGAATCATTCCTTTTTGTGACCACAATGTGTACCTATGATGTTGGCTCATAATTAAATAGCCTCTGGCATAAAACCTCTGCCTCCTGTCACCAGCTTTTCAGATGTTTTAGAGAGAGCAGTGGTAGGTAATTCATTAAATATTCAAGATTACTATGAATTTAATAATTTACATACAGTGAGTCTCTTATACTAACAAATCCATTAAATAGAGATGACAAAGCATGCTTTGAAGATATACATAAAAAAGAATATATATATATATATATATACATATATATATATAAAACAAAGTCACAGAAATTTAATATTGGAAAGAAAGTCAGCAGTCATTTATTCCAACCCATCCCAGATAATAATATTCTTGACAAATGGTCATCCAAGTTTTGTTTGAAGGTATACAATGTGGACATCTATTGTCTCCTTAAGCAGTCTTTGTCACTTTTTTAATAGTTCTAATTGTAAGAAACCTTTTCAGTTCTCTCTTCCCACCCAAAAATTTGCCTCTTTGTATCTTCTCATCATTTTTCAGAATTCTTCTATCCAGCAGATATGAAAAAGTTTAATTCCTCTTCTCCATCACCACCCTTCAAATATATGGACACACTGATCCTATTTCTCCTTGTACCTGGACTAAAATGCCTCAATCTTTTAATTAGTACTTTTAATGAAATAGACTTTATAGTCCTTCACCATTCTAGATACCATTCTTTGAAAATTTTTAGTTTATTAATGCATTTCCTTAAATGAAATGTCCTTTAATGAATATAATATGCCAGATATTATTTGACAGGAGATAGTAAAATGAAAAAAGCATGTACTTGAATTTCCTCAGCTAAAATTTTGGCCCTGCCATTTATTACCTATATAATTTTTGGCAAATCACAAAAATAATATGGGCTTCTTCATCTATGAAATCAGGGATTTCAACTAGATGACCTTTAAGATGCTTCTCAGTCCTCAATCAATGAACCTATAGACTCCTTCTATATAAGGTATTTCTTTTCTTAAGACAGTCCAAAATTGTATTAGCTCTTTTGGGCTAATGAATTTAAGTTCACTAAAGACAGCAGTACAATTTTTGGTGACTTTATTTTTTAAGAAAAAATTTTCAACTATATCCCTGTCTGATAATTTTAAAGTACTTTTTTTTGGCCTAAGCATAAGGCTTTATGTTTATTCCTATTAGAGAAGATATTATTTGATTCAATTCATTTTTTTTCCTGAGGCAATTGGGTTAAGTGACTTGCCTGGGGTCACAGCTAGGAAGTATTAAGTGTCTTAACACCAGATCTGAACTCAGGTTGTCCTGACTTCAGGGGTAATGCCCTATCCATTGCTCCACCTAGCTGCTCTGTGTCTTGATCTTCTTATCCAATATGGTAAATAGCTAGTTTAAGTGAATATTCATAGTCAATTTTCTCCTTCCCCCATCTTTTTTTTAGTTATAAAGCTCATTTGGCAAATAATCTCCCAGACCAATATTTGGTAGCTACACAATTCCTTTCTTTGTGGCATTTGTAAATATGATGAAAACTTCATTAAGATATATAGAAATAAGTAGTAGAACTGTATTTCATTGAAATAAGGAACTGACAGATGAGGAAATTCCTTCTACTAATGTAGGTCAGCACCTTCTCTACAAATTATAGACTTAGAAAATTGCACAGGGCCCTGAGAGAATACTGACACAAACAGAGGTGGAATTTGATCCTAATTCTAAGGCTGGCATACTTAACCTTCTCTTTTTTAGGGAATAGACCTCTTCAAGACTAAGACAAATTCATGATTGCAAGAACAGAGCATTGAAAGGAATGGAATAAGTACTCCAGCTTTTAAGGCACACAATTACTACTCTAGCATTAGTTGTGTGTAACAATACTCTGAGATAATATATGTAATGCTAAATCTACGTATAACACATAGAGAGATGTGTCCATAGAACATTTTCATGACAGATTTAATATCGCTATCAAAATAAAATTATAAGGGTAGTTTCACATGATCTATCTATGATGAAGCCATTCAATATGTAACTATATGTACCTAAGTTTCTTGGTCCCTAAGTACTTAATTACCTAAGTGCTCAAGTGTCAATTTCCTGAGGTACTCAATTATCTAAATTCCTACTTGCCTAAATATATGCTTCTCTAAATGCCTACACACTCACAATCTTTAAGTATTATTACACAAAAGAATTTAAGAATAATGTATCTAATTAAATGATTTTCCAAGGATCTAATTTTCCAAATACCTATGTCACTAAGTACTTATATTACCAAGTACCTAAAGTTCAGAGGTGTTTATGTCCCTGACTACTACTATTTAATTGCCTGATTACATATGTGCCTCTCTATCTAAATACTTTAAATTTGTTAAGTTCCGAGGAATATAAGTAGCAGGTACTTCTTAAATACTTAATTGGGTGTTTAAGTCTATAATTACTCAAGTATCTAATTATATACTAGAGTACCTGCATTTCAATAAAATTCAAACTATTTTAAATGAAATTTATTCCATCCATTTAAAACCAGTTTTATACAGTTTAAATCAATTTGATCCACTTCAAATTAATCCAATTAATTTATTTTCATTCAAAGCAATATAAATGGTTCAATCCAGTTCAAATTAGTCCAAACCAGCTTAAACATATTCAGAGCAAGTTTCAAACCTTTTCAACCAAGATCAAAAAATACCTAGATGAGTATTAAGTACCTAATGATTAATAACCTACATATTCTATGACCAGTTGTTTAAGTATCCAATCCCTCAAAGACCTGATAAACTAATTACTCATATACTAAGTACCTTTATTTGAACCAGTACAAACCTCAATTTTAAATTGTTCCTGTCAGAATCCTCAACATCCCTCTTTTTTTTTTCTTCTTTATTTTTACTATTAGGATACACTCTCTTTTCCAGAGCTAAGGCCCAGCAAAAGATCTGTGCCCTGAACTTGACATAACAACAATTCATTGCACTTATCTTCCAGTTCAATTTAGCTACAGCACAATCCCAGAAGTGTTTCCACACCTGTACTAGTTGGTTTCTGAGTTTGAGCAAGCACCTGCAATATCCTTGTTCTAGTCATAAAATCTTCCTATGAATCAAACTTATCTTGTTGCTGTCATCTCTCATTATCAAGGCTGTAGCTCATTGTGTAGACACAGCTATATGTATCAGGGTTTGAAGCAGTTCTCCTCCTAAAGGAGGTCCCTGGACATATGTCTAGTTTCCTTCCTCCAACAAAATACAGAAAACTTTGTGTTATGACCACTGTTATCTCTTTGGTTTTTCTTGGTTTGCCTTTGGGACTGCTTTTTTAAATTATTATTTTATTACCTCCCCTCACCCCATTACATAAGAAGATAATTTCTTTTTTTTT